>VYZV01023149.1:0-63709 GCA_013401275.1 Pandion haliaetus
TTTGTTTTGTTTTGTTTTGTTTTTTTTTAACAACTAACATGCTGAAACTTTCATCTCCTTTAATTTTCTTTAGGACAAAAGTGCAAAGATTTGTAAAACAGAAAATTATTTCTTTTTTTTTCCTGAAGAAAATTAATTTCAACTGCATGCCACCTCGAAAGGACTCTGATTTTCCTAAGAATAGGCTTTGGGACTCGGAAGGATTTATTGAGAGAAATTTACTGAGACACTGGATTTCAAAATGTCACATGTATTAGGTTCAGCCCTTAATATTGTGACATAGTAAGGTGGTCTATCAGACATACTCTTAAAAAGTGTTTTGCTTGAACAGCAGGTTCTTTTAGCTGCATAGGGACAATTAAAGAAGAACTATTGACTTGTTTAATTTGAAATATAAACAAACACAGTTACACCCTAAACATCCATCCTCAGAACTGCTTTTGATATGAAATTAATAACACTGATGTGGATGAGGGAGTACACAATGTGGGATATGCAAAGATGGTTGCGAGTAATGCTTCCCCTTTCCAGTCTAACTGCATTTTACCCCCTCTCCTAGTGCATCTTTAATCTTGGAAAAAAAGGAAATTAAGATAGAAGACACCAGGGCTTAGACTCACGGCTTGCTGAAAGCAATTGGAATGAGTCCCCTTGACTTTGGTGTGACCTGCAGCCCTCCCTGCCAACTTTGTAAGCACGCCCATGTATGCACCCTCTGTGTGCTTGCCGTTCCCACCCCTGGGCAGGGATCAGCACTTTTGCTGAGAGACTTCCCAGCTCTGCAGCTGCTCACAGTATTCTCAGCAAATGGTAAAACGAACAACGGAGACTAAGCTCCATCTGCAGCAAGTGTGAGATGGGACACGTGTGATGAGTAACTTCACAATAAAGACAATGACAGGACTTCCCACAGGCCTTGCCTGTGCGCACTGCTTGACCTGTGGGTTGTAAAGCTTCCGTCTTATCCTCTTTCTTCCCCAGCTTTCATGGTGGCAATGCGCTACTGCCTGCTCTGCACATGGAGACTTTTCCTGTCCCTTCCCTCCTTCTCCAGGCATGGACGTAGCCTTCGCCTCAATGCGTGGGACCTGCACAGCTACATTCAGCAGCCCTTGAGCAGTCCCCTTAGAAAGCTTCAAGGGGCTGTAATGGAAAAATAACTGTGTACATGAAGGTCAGATATGTGTCTTACTGCTTTACTGAGGGGCACATCAGGAAAGCTGCTCCACGTTAGCTAAATGTTCTGCTTCCTCCATCTGAGGTAAACCCAAGTCCCTTTGAAAACATGAACTCGAGGCCCTGGCCAGATGGGCTTATGCCTGTGGAGAAATTCTTGCTTGAATCAGTTTGCTGGTTCCAACGAGATGGTATGTGGAGCAGCAAAATGCAGTCATTGAACTTGAAGATGACATTATTTACAGAAAATGTGTGAGCGTGTGGATGTGTGTGTTTGTCGGCAGTTTTTGTGCTGCTTAAATGCCAGTGGCCATTTAGTATCATTTCGCTACATTTATAAACTTTGCAGGGCTTTTAAACCATCTGCAGGAAGAGGTGAGAAGGTTTAAGAAACAGCACATTCATTACCTGCACAGTTCTCTGTGCAGCTGGCATAGCTCATTCTCAGCCAATGTTAAATTTACATCCACAGTCAATACTGAAAAAAATATTATTTTATTGCAACATTATTGTTTTCTTGTTTTTCTGGTTATTTACTTTTGGACTCCTTTTTACTTTCTATGGTCTATTTTTCCCCCAAATCTCCAATCCACCTAAATTCCACAGAACTTTGATTGCCTCAAAAATATTTCAGGAGCTTGTCCTGTAAGTTTACATTTTTTAAGGGGTTGTATAATACATTTTTCCATCTTCCATGGTGTCTTTGGAAAATGACGGCAGAAGAAACATACTTAACACAGTAGAATTTAATTATGCATTAAAGCGCTTGAGTATCCATGTTAGTCTGTGGACCAGAATAATGGTACAAGCATCTTCGCAGTTTTGCTGGATTTTGCCAAGATGTGTTTCTTCGAGTAGCCGGTGCTACTCCTTTATTTTGGGTATGCATGAAATCTTTATTGATGTGGTTTCTTGAATCACATTAACTCTGTCTGTGTATAAACAAATGATAGCATCTAAACAGTATGATTTCATTCATTTACCTTAAAACTGAAGAAAAAGTTGTGACTGAAATACATATATGTACTAAAAGAACAACAGGCCTTATTGTAGCTTGATTGCATTTTCTTCTTCCACTTCCTTTAACGACCTATTTCTTTTAGTGATTTGTGATTTTTTTGTTTTAGTGATAGTGATTGTATTACAGAATCATTTACTGTCAGTAACGGATATATAGGTACTCATATCCTTTTGATAATTCTAAGTTGAAGAAGTCCTTCCAGTGGAAGACGATAAGGAAAAATCAAATTTGTCTTCTTCTGGCAAGACATTAAAAATGAAGTTCTAGTTTTCCATCAACACATCTGCCCTCACTAGGTGATGGCCTGAGTTAAGTTTATTTAATATTGTGCAGCACGTTTGTGGCCAAAGCTAGGCTGAGATCCAAATTTTCAGCTTTCCATGCTGCCCACAACCACAAGATTGTCCTATGGAGGGGTCTAAAGGTCATACAAGTGTGCTATTTCATAAATGGGGCAGGCTGTTTCAACAGGGAAATGTGCTTTATTTTTATGATGATATGGACCCTTTTTTTTAAGCGCAGAATATAGTGTCTGCCCTTCTTTCCTCCTAAACATGCTTTTAGAAAATGATTGCAAATTCTTACACAACAATTATAGTGACAACTGCGGGAAGCCTCCAGCTCTGCAAGAAAAAGATAGATGGTCAGTGGTGAACACCTGCATATTGCATCCCTGTTGAAATGCATTCATTTAATCTCAGGGGCATTTATTTAATATAAACTGCATTTTGCAAACTTGAGCACACTGCTCAAGTTGAAGGGAAGTATGTTTTTTTGACAGTGCCCATTTGCGGGGTATAGTGTATAACATGGAGTGTGTATTACTAAACCTGTCTCAAAGTAGAAAGATCTGGGAATTTGCTGAAGGTGAGATATACTTCCAAAGTCCTGTTCCTTAAAATGCAGGTAAAAATAGCTAAGCTCTTCCCTCACAGACATTACTTAATTTGTTCTCCCTCAGTGAAAGTCATTTAGTACTTCAGGGGCTGCAGAAACTGCAACTTGGAGCTCTTTGGAGAAGACAATTTTATCTTATGTCTCATTAGCTTCCTTCTAAGTTCATATTTTTTCCTGTGCCAGGAAATGTTTGCAAAACTTCCAATCTCAGAAAATCCTTAAAACTTTTAAGTACCATAGCTGTTTTAGTGTGTATTTCCATCGACTCCATGAGGTTCTGCATCAGGCCAATAATGGCTATTTGTCAGTGTATCCATGAGTTATATTGACCTGTATCATGCCAAATTTCATCCGTGTTCTTGCAGTTCCTAGGCTCTTTGGCACAGTAAGCATGTTACAAAGTTGGCACCGTTCAGAAATTGCACAGCTTTGTAGTGCTAGGCAAATAATAATACTATTTTCTATCTGCTAATGGAAGAGAGGAAGTTCTTGTAACTAATCTATATGCTTCTGTTCTGATGGGGGCATTTGTCTCCCCCTCCCCTTTCCCCCCCCCCAAAAAAAAAAAAAAAAAAAGGATTTTCTGACATTTCTGTGACCTCTTAGAGAAAGAATTAGGTGCACAGTTACCAAGCAACAGAAAGTCAGGCAACACACTTTCAAAGCCCTCTAATTGCCCATAATGGTAAGAGCAGCATCCACATTCACAAAAGCTTCATATACTTGATACTTATTTTGCTGAGGGAACTCATTTACCTTTTATTATCAGTGTGGTGGTAAGCTGTAACCACCAAAGGAAGAGATGGAAGTCTGAAGGGTCTGCGAGACTTGGAGCTGCTCTGCATATAGAGGGCCATAAGGAACAATTGTAGTTTTCACAATTCATGCGTCACATTTCGTTTATCTAGAATATTTTAAGTGCTTAACTCGCAAGAGAGAAGGCACATTCGTCTCTACAGTATTAAAACCAAAGTGAATGCAAAAAAATAACTTACAAAGTCTTTCAAAGATTTAAATGAGACCAAAGAAAGCCTTTAAAGCACAATATATTCTGACAACTTATCCTCTAAGGTTTTAAAATGACATGTTTCATGAGTCACACAATGAAATCTCTATGGGGGGTGAGGGGGAAATGCATGAATGCATATTTGAGAATTTGAAGGATTTCTTTTTTTTTCCTCCAGCTTGTACCTGACTGCATGTGAGGAGTCAAACTGTTCCCTCCTTGAATGGCATATCTGGGACACTGCGTGCCACTCCTTCCTGAAGCTTTTCCATTGTCCTCAAAGGTTGTAGCAATCTCCGTATAGGCTTCACAACCCACTTTCCTCAGGGGGATTTAGGAAGTGTATTGCTTCAGGCACTGCATGGCTCCTCATGGAGACCCTCATGAAGGGACAGTCCTAGTCTTTGCCACTGGGCCTTTTGGCTTCACCTTGTTTCCTGCAGAAGATGGTGTTGGCCATGGGCTGGAACAAGTGATGGTCACTGGCTCCACTCTCCCGCCAGTGCCTCAGGGAAGCCCTTTCAATCCTGAATGGGAGAGGTGGTGTGTCTGAACTCTGGATATCAGTGATCTGCTTTTCCCACTCCAGCAAGGGCTAGTTTAAGTGTTCAAAAAGGGCTTCTCAGTATTTCTGTATATACTTTCATTTATTTTCAAGCATACGGACATGTTTCTTTAGAAACAAATAAAGCTGTAGAGCTTCCTTCTCATGTCATTTACACTGGGGTTAGCTCTGATGAAGTTAATAGTCATTATATTGGTATAAGTGAATACAGGGACCAGCAGCCAAGTTTTTTTGCCCAATACCCAAAGCAAAGCATACTCTAAACTCGGCTTGGCATTCTGAGCGAAAAAGCACCCTGGACATGAGCTCTTCCTCCAATATTTTTTCTTATTTTTCCTTTTGGTTATGCTTCTGTCCTCTAGCCAGAAATGAGGTTTAATGGAGTGGTATCATACAGTGGAGGTGAAATGGCCAAGGGGTCAGTCATGCACTCTGTCAAATGCTATAGCTCCAGTCCAGCAAAGGCCTTAGGCATCTGACTGCTTTCAGAGAGTCTCACAAAATGATACAATACTACAAACTGAGCCACAAATTGCCAAGAAGCATGCACACAGGGTAGGTGGGTACTCAGTATTTTGAACTTAGAGGGGAAAAAAAGGAAGCTGAGGTTAAAGTATCTACATGTACATAGACACTTGAGCTGTGTTTTTCTATTTAGGACCTTTTTACTTCAATGACTGTGTAATTACCATCATTTCCAGTGGAGTTACTTCAAAATTACTATGTAGTTTATTGTAGCTGTCTAATTAACTTGTCTCACAACTGTAAGTGGAATGTACCATCATTTCCAATCTGGAAAGCACTTCTTTGGAACCATATTCTGACAATTCAAGAATATTTCTGCTATGTTTTCAATTCTAAGAGTAGGTATTGTCTGGAGACGTACAGTCTGGAGGCATGAGGGGAAAGGGAGAATTACTGTGTTTGCCTAGTGCCTAAAATGAAGCTATTTTTCCTGTGTTTGGTTAACCTATTTTTAATAGAATTGATCATACTGTGAATTAGAACTTCCATTAGGAACTACATGTTAGAAAACCACAAGTAGTCCTGGCTGAATTTAGATTTTCATTGCTGTAGGGTGCCTGAGAGCATATTTATGCTGACTCTTGCAGTTAGAGTGGAAATTTAAGTTGTATCCTCTTATACTAACCCCTTAAATCTTGCCCACCTTCCTATTATTAGAAATTCAAATATTAACAATGTAATCAGCACTACTGTTGGTAGATATATCAAGACATAAATATCAAGACTTCTCTATATGGCCCACATTTACAATTGAGAATATGATGGGGAAAGCAAAGTTGTAGTGGAAGACTGCAGAAAGGTTCCCATTCTAATGTATATTTTATTTTTCCTCATTATTGCAATGACTATGGACACAAACCTCACTTCTAGCACGTCATTATTGTACTGCTATCAACAATAGTTGTCTCAGCCTTTTGATAGCAGAAAGCTATACAGATATTGTTATCTAGGAACAAGAAACCTTTGTAGCCAGCTTGGTTTAAAAAAAGAAAGGTTTGTGTCCACATGCATTTCTTGCAATACACTAATGAAGGCTTAAGCAAATTCCTGATGATAAATTTGCTATTGACTTCAATGAGGGCAGTGAGAGTGGGAGAGAAAAATATAATCTATAGGTACCCTCATGATATAGGTACCCTCTGGAGAAAGATGCGGTGGCTCTCAGAGTAATTGTGCATTGTTCTGGGTTTTTGTTGGTGTAAAGATGCAGACCAGAAAATAAGGGTTTTCTATTGCAAATAAAGGGAAGATCAAGAATGCAATTTTCATTGCTCATTCTTCTCCCCAATCCAAGGACATACACATCCATATGTGTATCCATATGTGTTCTCTCTAAACTGTTTGCACATGTAAAGACTTTGTAAGTCTAAAACACTACTTTCTCTCTTTCTCTAAGAATGCTGCAAGGAATAAATCCAATATATGTTTAGTTCTGATTTACTTTTATTCGGTGGTTAGCATTATACTGCATAGCAGAATATTAACCATCTGCCATGAATTTTCTTTACTGTTATTCCAGCTTTGATAAAGTCCCTGAAAGATTTTCATTTGAAATTTAATCATCCCCAACTCATGTCCCTGGACATACCTATGTAGGTGGTTTATGCCTGACACTGAAATGAGCAGTGTTGCACTCAGGTCTTAATTGAAGAGTTGTACTTGTACACCACTTACGTACAACAAACTACTTTGGCACCCATCAATCAACTACCTTAGAAATATGCCAGAGGAAGTGATCTCTAGGGAGAAGTTCCCTTTTCTGGTGCATGTGAGGGAAACAAGAACTGCATCATTTGGAAAGCCACAAGTTTCTCCATATTGAAATGTCTCATAAAGCAGGGAGCCCTGTGCTCCCAGACCACTTGCCGAATTAGCTAGGTCTGTATGCAAAACCTTCCAGGGACTGAAAATGAGTTGAGAAAAACTGAGATCCCTTTTACATGCCTGACACAATAACATATGTTCACCTTCTGAAAGTTCAAAAAAAGTCTCCTTATGGAGCAAAGAGGGTGGGGAAACCTAACTTCTAGCCCCTTCCTGCATTTTCTTCAACTAGGTATCTGCAGAGTTAAACACTTCCTTTTCAGAGGGGGAACAGTGGTTCACTATGTCCTCACAGTATTTTCAAAGAGAAGCATGCCAGCCCCACACCTCCTTTGCAGCAGAAACCCATCTGGGAAGCTTTCTAGCTCTGTCTCTTACCTTGAGGACCTTCAGCTATTGCCCTGACCTGGAGACCCAATTTTTTCTGTATTCAAGGGGAAATCTAGAGCTGTCCGTAGAGGATGATGTGAAAGTACATGTCATTCACAAATTCCAGTCTCCTGTTCTTTCTATTGATGGCACTTTTGGATTATTATTCGGGACTAGCAGCTCTCAGCATCTCACTCTCTGCAGACTTCTTCTCTAGCTCTTAAAAATAGAAAATTGCTCTGGGATTTTTCCTGGAAGGCACCGTGAGTTTGCAAAAATGATTGCTGCAGAGGACCTCAACTGAATAGCAACCCTTGTGGGTGTGCTACTACTCAAGAAAAACAACTTCAAAACTGTTGTAGATTGTAACTATAACTGTATTTCATTTATTTCATAAACGCCATGCAATATTACAGGCGTAAATTAGTCAGCAAAGTCAGATGTGGGTGCTGGCTGGGGCTTCTGGCACTTGTTTGTTATGCAAATAGTGAACAGCAGTAGTAACTCACTCCTAAAGGTAATGGCAACATATATCTGCCTCCTTGTTTTTTGTTCTCAGTCTACTTGTCGGAGCTGTCTGCACCTTGGGGCTAGTGTCAGTGGAAGATATACTGGTTCCAGCCATGCATATGTAATATTAAAAAGCCAGGAAGCTAGAGATGGCATCTCCCTCTTCACTGTCAGACCCTCCTCTTGAATGCATTAGGTACCATTTCACAGCAAGAAAGGGCTTTGTTATCCAGCTTGAAGTGTGGCAGTGATACAGGTGTGACTGATGGCTGCTTGATATTAATCTGTTTGACTCAGAAATTGTTAACACCTTCAGCCCACTGAAGGTTGGGTCGTGCCACAGAGCATCCTGTATCCGGTCCTAATTCTTGAGGGCATAGCCCACATGAGTAACTTCTGTGCCTGGCTCATACAGACCCTCTCCTGGAGGTGTGCTCTCGGGCAAGGGGGTTTGAACAGTGGTTCGGAGGGGCTGAGACAGCAGGGGACTGGCTGTGGTCCTCCCAGCTGCTTCAGTAACAGCTCAAGGGTGCAGATCTGAGGTTGTCCCTGGAACTGGTCATTGTTAGTCTGCTCAGGCCGGGTTGGCTCTGCAGAGCTGGGATGTGTGCTGAGCACAGTGCTGGGCTCTGGGAGGCTTTGTGGAGCTGTCTGGTCTGCTCCTTTGGGAGGGCGAGCTTTAATGTGAACTCATGCTTCTTTTGGTTTTGATCACCCCAGGTGTCTGCATTTCTGGTGGGCATGTAGGTACCGCAGTGATGAAGGAAAGACTGGCCTTTAAAAGCTAACTGACGCTATTTCATGGAAACATTTTTGTTTTAAAAAATGAAGACTGTCTCTTGAGCTAGGATGAATGAACGTGGAGGGAAAGATTTTTGTCTTGGAGAGCACCTTTCTATGAAATCTCCATGCCCAAATTATTTTCAGTTTTGGCAGCCAAGAGGCTCGCTCTTCAGAGTCCAACCCCCCGGAAGAGAGTTAAAAAGGGGGAAAATCTCAAACTGAGGACCCTTTCTTTTCCCTTCTGATCTTCCCCTACCCAGGTGGATGTGGCTCTGTTTGGCTTTTTCTTTTTTTCTGAAAAACTCTACATGAAAAGGGTTAAGGAACCAGCTTTTTGACTTTGACTTGAGTTGTCCTCACTTTCATGGAGAAGCTTTTACATTCTCACTTCAGATCCTTATCAGTCATTCATGTATATTAGCTGCATGGTCTCAGCATCCCTGTCTGTGAAATGGATTTGCAGGGCATTTGCTGCAGGCCAGGCTTCAAGCCTTGCAGGTCAGTTCCTCACACATAGTTTCCAAGCTCACCTGGGAAGCGGAGCGGCTGGCCCTGTGAGTAGGGCAGGTTGCCCCTTTTTCACTATATGATTTTTACTGAGGAGAGCTGCTCCATACCTTCATGGGTAACAGCTTGCTCTTCCACAGAGGTGACCTTCAATGCAGACTAGGCTTGGGGAGGCCATTTTTGTGCACAAGCTCTGGGAGAGTACAAGCTGTCACAGGGTGACCAGATTGCAAACTCCTGGGCACTACAAATTAGTTTTTAGCACTTCATACAGACTCTTCAGGTGTTTCACTCAGCTGTTATCTCCATCTCTGAGGTTTTTCTGGAATGCTTTGCCAACAGAAAGCAAGGTCCTCTAAACAACCTTTTCCCTGTCTTCTGGAAGTCCTTCTAAATAAGAGGCTGGCTGTGAAAGTATCATTTTTGATGTAAACAGGGTCACCTTCTGGATCTCTTTTTACAGATTTGATACATCTTACTGTCCTATTTACTTACAAATGAGAATGAGGTTAAATCTGATCCTTTTTAGAAGCAACATGGGTTTCTTTTTCAGGGTTGCAATGACCTGTAAATGCTCAGGCTTGATGGAAGCTGAGCATGTCTCATAGAAAAGAGGTTCTGTAGCAGCTCTTTCTCCTGAAGGAAGGGGTATGGTCTATTATGGTCTATTCATGGTCTGTACCAGTAATTGATGCCTGTGCTGGTTTAGGTCTTGCTCTAGGTGCCTCTTTATCTGGGACATAGATTTTACTGTTCCCCCCTCACACTTATGCACCTCAGCAGGAAAAGAAATGGAGACCCATGACCTCAGATGAACATCCTGATAATGTCCACCATCCTGCCTGAATTAACAAACAACTTTGTCATGTGAAAAAATGCAAATGGCATTTTCCTTCTCATCTCCATTCTTCTCTTTCCATGCTAATAGCAGTCCGCATCCACCCTTACATGTGGTATCTTCGTTCCATACTATTTGACTACCTGTCATGCGAAGCTGAAGTCGGGTCAGCAATACTGTGTTGTCTTTGCTAAGGCGTTAACTAGGTAGTTTGATCCAGCTCCTGATGAGCCATTTCATGCTAACCGAACAGGGGCAGGCATAGTCTTTGTCAGCAAACTCCAAACATACCCATAGTCCAGTGCAAGCATATCATCTTACATCAAAGGAGTGCCAAGGCTGACTAAAGGCAGCTCTTGCAATCTGCTTTCACTGTAGTGTGTTAGTCTTCTCTTCCTGTACAGAGAAAGCTTATAGATCAGAGTATGTGATTGCATAATAAAAGCTATGCATGAATAAGGAGCTAGACAGATTTATAGTTTCATGGGTCTCTTTTGTTCTCTTTTTCTTAAGTGTTTGGTTGAGCAATGCAACTTTTTCAATGTAATTCTTTAAAAAAAGTCCTGGAAGATTGAAATCAAATCACATGAAGCCTTACTGAGTCCTTTGTACCAGTATTCATTTAGATTCTCCATTCAGGTCTCAACCACATGAGCCCCATGAATGTCAGGGAACGGTAACTGCCTTTTCTTCTATCTATTATCCGTGGGAAAAGACTGGAAGACAGACATTGCTAGGGTGTCATATACTGTTTGCTAGCTCCAAGTGTTTGAAGGATATTTCTAAGATTTTATTTCTGACTTTGGGGACCATGGTCACTTAGAAAGGTGTCACTGACAAGCACATAAACTTCGTACATTCATGTGGAAAGACAGTATCAGTCATTGGCGGAGACCTGAGTCTGCTGCCTTACCTCTGAAGTCATAATTTCTGTCCTAGTTTTGGCTGGGATAGAGTTAATTTTTTTCCTAGTGGCTGGTATAGTGCTATGTTTTTGGTTCAGTATGAGAAGAATGTTGATAACGCACTGATGTTTTCAGTTGTTGCTAAGTAGTGTTTGGACTAAGTCAAGGATTTTTCAGCTTCTCATGCCCAGCCAGCAAGAAGGCTGGAGGGGCACAAGAAGTTGGGAGGGGACACAACCAGAAGAGCTGACCCAAACTGGCCAATGGGATATTCCATACCATGTGACAACATGCCCAGTACATAAACTGGGGGGAGTGGGGCTGGGAGGGATCACTGCTCAAGAACTAACTGGGCATCGGTTGGCGTGTGGTGAGCAATTGCATTGTGCATCACTTGTTTTGTATATTCCAATCCTTTTATTAACATTATTGTCATTTTATTATTGTTATTATTATCATTATTAGTTTCTTCCTTTCTGTCTATGAAACTGTTCTTACAACCCACAAGTTTTACTCTTTTTCTGATTCTCTCCCCATCCCATGGGGGGTGTGGGGGGGAAGTGAGCGAGTGGCTGTGTGGTGCTTAGTTGCTGGCCTGGGTTAAACCATGACAATTTCATATCTGCAGGGAGTGAAATATACAACTGGGAAATGATCCCATCTCTAAAATGGGCAAAAGATTATATTGGTCTAATCCTCTCATGAAGAATGAGGTTTGAGACACAGTTTTTGTCCTTTGACTGGAAATCATACACAGGCAATTAACAAGGATTTCCCGTGTTTGTCTGGAATTTCTAGTCAGTAGTATGCTCTTCTACAAAGAGGGGCCAATATATCTGCATATCCTGTACATTGACATGGCATGTTGAACCTTTCATCAGAGGCTACTGTAGCTTCAGACAGCTTTGCAAGCCCAATGCAGCTGTGTAACCTATGTGCTTCATTGGGACTTTTGGAGAGCATTGCCATGTCTTTTTCTCACTCCAGGCATGCGCACAAACTGTGAGATTTTCCAGGACGCTGAGTGCATGACACAGCCTAAGCTGTGCATGTTCACTATCTCTATCCAGGATATCCCAGGCTAGCAGAGGGATAGCTAGTCCATATCCTGTCAGACCTCTGTCTTTGCATTGACTATATGGAAAAAACTGTGGAGCAAATGCATGTGCTCCACGAAGCTGATGTTTGCCAGGCTTTTAAGAGTAAAAGTCTGAGGAACTTAGCCATGCACATGCAAATGAAGTTGTGGTTGCTTCTAGACTAGGCTGGAAGCATTAGCTGGTATCAGTGGTAGGCAGCCCCTCAGCTTTGGCCCTGTATCCAAAGCAGTCTAGTCTGGGCAAGATTCCTCTTCCTTGCAGATATCTACTTCCTGTGTCATACTACAGATACGACAAATATCTGACACTGCAATACTAATTTATTCCTGTTCTACAGAAATGGATGCTAGTTTTGGCCTCTATAATAGCTTCTTGCATGAGCATACACTAACAACAAGTGAATTGACAGTGAATATGGGAACAGAAATTCAAAGCAAAGTGACAGAATTCAAAGTAATTAAATTCAAAGGTATACACATGAGAAAGAAACCAGTCTGTGAGATCTGTGGACAAACGGGGTGCCAGTGCTGCACAGACTCCTGTCTCACCCACTGGCATGACCTGGGGTGTGTGGTATTTGGTCCAGTGCTTTAAAGGTCTAATGAAATCTCCTGCCGTACCACATAATAAACAAGAGAGGTGTTGACTGACTGTGTACTGATTGCAGTTTATGAAATGAACAGCAGGTGGGAGAGAAGCAATATGCATCCTCTGGTAGACCTCCAGCTAACAATGCTACATCTGAAAATACGTAGCATGCTAGTACTGAAATCAAACCTTTTATATTGTGCCACTTGGAAACAGGGAGAGGTGGGAAGGAGCAGAGTGCTGGGGTAGAGGAAGGGGGAATGTGAAATAATGGGATTTGTGTATGAAATTATTTTTCTTTTCGGTCTCTTTGGTCCTTCTTTTCCCATTTCATACTCATATTTCTCTGTTGCCTGACAGTTTTGTCATTTGTCAGCCTTTCCCAGGCTGTCTGCCTCCAGATGCTATCTGCTTACCTTGGTGGCAGGCACCTCCCTGACTATTCAGCTGTCTCTTGCCACCTGCCTTTATGCTTTGTCAATCTGTTTATTTCAAATCAGTTTCTTTGTGCCCCATCTTGCTCCTGTCCTTATGCCTATACATCTATCTCCATTAAAATCTAAATATTGAATATCAATAAAAATAACACAGCCTGTTTGGGGAGGAGGTCATCTGTGTGATGCTTTATGACTGACTGTTGATTTGTGGTCAAATGCAACAGTCATAAAAGGGCTGTGAATCAGGCAGATGACATAAAATGCACACATCAGCAATTAAAATCAGCTGTATTATCTGGGCACCCAGCAGGGCTGCCTAGTTAAGGCCCTGCCAATGTTTTGATTATTACAACTCTTTACAAGAATTCATGCTGTTCCTCTCTCCTCACCCTCACATCTAATATTTGACCCTTCCTCTCTTTCTGTATAGCTTAGCTGCTTACCCTGTGTTTTGATTCTCCCCTGCAAGATATAGCTTCCTCTTTCTTCCCCTCCCTCCGAGTCGTTGCAATGCAATGAAAATTGTCTCTCTCTCCTCCCTAAATGTAGACTGCATTTCTCCACTTCAGGATTTCTGCCAGCAATGTTTTTCTACCTGCAGTATCTATTTCAAACACCTTATCCTAGTGAAACCCCACCTGTCTCTATCTCTGTCAATTCATCTCCCAAACCCTCCCTCGCCCCCCCANTTATGGACTGCAGCAGCACTTTGCAGGAGCACCGGGTCTGCCTTCCTGCAGCTGCTTGCGGAGAGGCTGCATGGAGATAGTGTCTTTCTCTATCACCTTCACGCTCACTGCATGCTCTCACATCCCCCCTTTCAGTGTGCCTCACGTTTCTCTCCTCTGCATTTGACTCCCTCCCACAGACTCTTCTCCCATACCTTTTTAGTCTCTCTCGCTATTGAGCTCCACCACGGATATGTTCCCTGAAGCAGATGTGCAACCCACTGTGGGGCTGTCCTCTCTGTGCCGCAGTGTATTTTTGGATGCCGGTGTGGCATCTACCACACGTCTACCACTTAAAGTATATATTGAGAAGTCTGTGTGATGCACAAATATTGAAAAGACTATATGGTTATATTAGAGTACTCACCTGTCTTCATGTCACTATAACACTCCATTATAAACACTTAGGCTGCTTTTAATGAAATTATTTAAGAATGGAAACTAAGTATTTAATTTAGTGTTGTAGGGTTTTTTGATGTCTGGCCAGTAAACAGTCTTCAGAGTAATTCTGTGCCTCTCATTTCGTGATGTAGATTTCCTTTTGGTCGAGAAGTTGCACGAGACCTGGGGAAAAGATCTTCCTGCATTCTCCTTGTGGCCATCTCTGGTCAAGGAGCGAATCAGAGATGGTGTCACCTAACCACAGGCAAGTAATGCCATTTGAGACTCTTTAGCGTATCCAAAACACCAGCCAAGAGCTGGTAGATGTGATGCAGGCCCTACAAGAGACATGCAGCTTCCTGGTGAGGTATCTGGGGGAAGAGTGGCTAAACGATCTCTACTCCCTCTTGCTGCTGAATCCTGCAGTAAGCGTCAAAAATAGATTGTACTGAGAACACACACAGATTCCATGCTGCCACCTTCCCACCTGGTAAGAGACTTGCTTTCAAGGTGCAGGCATGGGCTGGTTTGGATTTTTTCAGCAGCTTTATTTCCCCATACTAATCAGAGCCTGCAGTTGCCATCCATGTAGCCTTAGAAGACCAACTACTGGTCTCGTAGCTAAGAGAATGAGGAGGAGGGAACTTTTGAGATGTTTTGAGAAACTTTGGATGGATTTGGAGGAACTCTGGAGGAAAGCCACCTGCCTCCGAGCAAAACTTTTGCAGTCTATGGGATTTGAGCCTAGACTAATACTCCGGTACCGTTCACGGTCTTTGTTAAATGTAGGCCATTCCTGCTGACAGAGCAGCATAAGGGAACAATGCACCTGCTTGTGCTGCCTGCATGGCACATAATGAAGAGATTTTATTTTGTGTTTTGCATGAAAGGGTAAAAAATAATGTATTTTAAGCAGTGAATTCCAAATTTCAACATATGATTACAATTTTCTGGTAGGAGTTTTAGAATTATCCAAAGTAATTAAAGAGGAACACCAAGGGCAAAAAATCTTTTCTTTAATTCTCCCTCTCCTCTCCTACTACCCAGCATGCAAAGAAATAAAATCACCCAGCCAGCTGCGCACCCCTAACCTCACAATTGCTGGAAGTGAGTTCTGCTTATCCAGCACTGTGCTTCCATTTCCAAACACTTGTGGCTGGCTGTGATTCCTGGCCTCACTGAAATCAGTGTCAAAATGCTAACTAGCTACAGTGCTGCTGGATCTAATATTGATGGCAAATACTTAGTTTCCAGATGGTTAGGAAGATTTCCATTTTCCATGTGCATGATTTCCATATTTTGTAGATTCACAAACATATTTGGTTTAATCTGTGGTATTTGTTTTGTTGTGATAGTGGACAGTAAATTATGCCTTGAAACTGATGTTTTCAAAGCCCTGAGACCAGATTTAGAAATGTTTCATAAAGTTATCTTCATAAAGTATGTTTGTTTAGCTTTAAAACTGCTTATATGTGCTCAGTATTGTGTGAGGTCAAGCCAGGAAGGTTAGGTTGCTTGCTGAGTCACCACTAAACAGGCAGGTGCCTTCCTTAATTTATAACATATCAAATCATATTTCAGTAACTTATTTTGGTGTCTTCTTCTTCAGTCCTTTCGTAAATGAATAGACCCCATTGATACAGCAGGCCAAATTAGGTGTATTTCTCTTGAACGAAAGAGGTTGGTTATCCTGGGTATGTGATACAAACCTGAACAAGCATTTGTCCATATGCCACTTGGAAAAGTTAATTCAGCATCTGACTACAAAGGGGTCATATTAAACAGTTTTAGCTGATATGGCAAAGCAGCTGCAAGGCCCACCTGGCCAAAAGTGTTTTCCACTCCTTGCAAGTATGTAAGATGAACATGGCCTCATACTCAGGGACGTTGGCAGGGTGAGGCATTTGGGGCTGGAAGAAGTTTTCCCTCGTTAGCATGCAGTTCTGCTGCTGTAAAGTGAAGAAGGAGGAGATGGGAGGGGGGACGGGCACTGCCACAGAGCGAGGGATGCCAGGCAATAACAGGAAGAGCAATTCCACGGCTTAATTGAAGTGGTGAATCCCAGGAAGAAGACGAGATGATGGCATGGAGGGCTTGTTTCTCTTAATTTGCGAAAGCCTCTATTCCATGAACTAGAAGGGTACCTGCCTGGGGAGGGAGGCAAGGAAATAACACTTGACATACAGTATCATCAGCATGCCAGTCAGGAGGCAGGGCGTCAGCAGCAGGGTGCTTTCAAGAAACTTGCCGCTCTTTGCAACCTTTAGCAGCCTCATCTATGCGCTATTGCAGAGATTGGAGGTACGTGATGAACGTGCTGATGAGGTGACAGTTACGCTGATTGGGAGGTTCAGTGGTGAGATGCTTTCTGTCAGTGTGCAGGTGGTTGTTGATGCTCGTGGCTGTTGTTTGGGAAGAGGTGCTTTGCTCCCCTTTTAGTTTAGAGGTGGCCAAATACAAAAGAAATTAAACACCAAAAATCATGTCATGAGGATCCTAGATAAACTAACAAAAGCCAGGAAATTCAGGGCTACTTTCAGCTATTGCTATGATTTTTACCAGCCTGGGGAGAACAGGGGAAAGGGGAGTCCCAAGGTCACTTCAAATCAAAAGGGCTTTGTGAAGCATTGCTACTGTTAACAGAAGAGTTGAACTGGCAGAGGTACAGGCCTATAAAAATACATTATTAAAGAAAATCTGAATGAAATGGCAACCAGAATGGAAAATAGCAAATAATACTTACAGCATTAGAAATTCATTTCAGTTTTATGGAATATAGCTTGGGTATAAATATAAAGCATTACCTTAACATTCATAATAACAGATTATAGTCTTCTCCCCTATCTGTACCACTGCAGACAATATGCTTGCAAGAGAGCTAAGCTGAGCAATTTAGGGACAAGGTTGATAACTCATGTGGCAGTTATTGGTGACATCCTCCAGTCACATTCCTCCACTTCAAAAGTAGCCAACAAGTAGCACCACCATCCCCAGGGACAGCATTCAGACAATTCAGCCTGATATCAAGAATCAAATTGCTGAATTGCTGTGGGTGTTGAGCAACGCTGAGAGGAGCTGTGTTGGTGCATGACAGTAGAGTAGATGGAGACATATGCCTGCCTCAACCTGAACTTCATCTGTCACAGCCAGCTTTTTATATTCTACAATTTTAATGAATTATTTTCTAAAACTGTAATGTATTCTAATGTCTCTTTAAGATTACTCCAGCTGAACTGGACACATATCTACATGAAACAGAAGTAGCAGCAGCACAGCTAAGATTTTGTCACAATTTTCCTTTTAATAGAGCTTTACTAATCTTCTTGCTCTGTTTCTACCGGAGGTTTTTGGTACTGTGTCCTGTGTGAGAGATAGGGATTGCTTTCTATTTCCCAGAATTTCCTGGAGAGCATCATTAAAATTGCCAAGGTGGAAGGGGAATGGATGATGTTACCCTGTATATGGAAGGTAGTGATGAATGTAGATACGGCATGTCACTGCATTTCCTGTGGCTCCGAGTTCGAGAAACAATTACTGTTCCTAAGGTGCAATGATGACAGAGGTAACATTTTCAGCAGCCTCTGATGGAAAATAATTTTTTAGTCAGTTGACAGATTTGAAAAACTTGCCTGAGGTATTTGTTATGTTTGAACAATATTGTAAAATATGTTTTATATCCAAACTTCATGATTACTGGCCTGAGCTCCAAGTTCATGTCATGTTTCTTGTGAAGCTAATATGCAACACAGCTGTTTTGCATTAGAATACTCTGATTTAACAGTGTGAGCAGTGCTGCTGTAGGGAATACCTGGGCTGAGGAGTTGCCTGAGTTTTTTTCTCCAAAAAAGATGACAAGATTCTTCAAAAGATGATGAACATTTTGTAGTGAACATTTCCTAAGACATGAATGGTGTTAGCATTGTAATCTGGGGAGGCAGGAAAAACTGACAGTTCTGATTGTCATGGGTTAGGGTATAGATGTTTTCACTGGAGAACAGAGTCACAGCAAGGAAGTACCAGCATTGCCCCCATAAATACCTGGGGGTATTCTGCTGTTAAATACAAAAGAACATAGAAGGTATGTTTGCTTTCATTAGCCACAGCAAAAGGTGCTGCTCAGAACATGTACAGTGAGTCGCTATTCAGAGTTAGTTGCTATTGCTGTTCTGAGGTCAGAAGTGAAGATCACTAGGGAATTCCTACGGGGAACTCCCAACGTGATCATTCATGATGGCATCTCATGAACTCTGAGATAAGCTCTACCGATGTCTTGTCGGTGTGCACTGACTGAGTACTGTGCTGTAGATGTTAGGAGTGGAGGACGGAGCTTTCATGCTGTGTCAGATAATGTTGGGTTCCCACCTTGAGCTGTGAGCTGGCTCTGACTGTGCTTTTACACTTCCAGTTTCCTGCCCAGATTCATTGTCTCTCAGTGGATGTCAGCCCAAGGGTGCTCCAAAGAGTTATTGTGTTTCTCACTAGCAGGCCACTAAGGGTCTCTGGAAAGCAAGGCAACTCTCTCCTGCCTATGTAAAATGTGCCTGCATGAGGCTTTGTGTCTCTGCATTAGTGTTTGATATGATAAACTCGTATTGATCCATGTCAGTTCATGCATTTTACTCTCTGTGTTTAGTAAGCAAACTTCCAATGGTCACCCATTTTGTGAGGGTGTATTTAATATCATAAATAAAAATAGTTATTACTGTTAATCAGTAGTCATAACCTTGGAATGAACTGCCTGAAGGATCTGAGCTTCAAATGGGTGGACAGCACTGTGCCGAGGAAGAGCACGTGCAATTCAAAATGTTAGCATTGGCTCCATTGCTGGCTGTGCAGCTGGGAACATTTTATATCGGACAATGGTCCTTTCTGGGAGAGGGAAAAGGAGTTAGTTCATCATTCAGGGGCTACATTCAGCAGTACACAATCCACAGTGAGTCACTGCTGAAATGTATGGCAGGGCAGGAAATCACAGCTGTCGGGTGTGATTGCCTCCTGTGCTGTGGTGGGTTGACCCTGGCTGGATGCCAGGTGCCCACCAAAGTCATTCTATCACTCCTCTCCTCAGCTGGACGGGAGAGAAAAATATAACAAAGGGCTCCTGGGTCAAGATAAGGACAGGGAGAGATCACTTAACCAATCACTGTCATGGGCAAACTAGACTTGACTTGAGGAAAATGAACTTAATTTATTGCCAGTCAACCAGAGTAGGGTAATGAGAAATAAAAACAAATCCCAAAACACCTTCCCTCCACTCCTCCCTTCTTGCCAGGCACAGCTTCACTCGGATTCTCTACTACCCCCCTCAGCAGTGCAGGGGGATGGGGAATGGGGGTTACGATCAGTTCATCACATGTTGTTTCTGCCGCTTCATCCTCCTCGGGCAGGACTCATCACACTCTTCCCTGCTGCAGCGTGGGGTCCCTCCCATGGGAGTCAGTCCTCCACGAACTTCTCCAATGTGGGTCCCTTCCACGGGCTGCAGTCCTTCAGGCACAGACTACTCCAGCATGGGTCCCCCACAGGGTCACAAGTCCTGCCAGAATACCTGCTCTGTGGGCTTCTCTCTCCACAGATCCGCAGGTCCTGCCAGGAGCCTGCTCCAGCATGGGCTTCCCACAGGGTCACAGCCTCCTTCAGGCATCCACCTGCTCCAGCATGGGGTCCTCCACAGGCTGCAGGTGGATATCTGCTCCACCGTGGACCTCCCTGGGCTGCAGGGGGACAGCCTGCCTCACCGTGGTCTTCCCCATGGGCTGCAGGGGAATCTCTGCTCTGGCACCTGGAGCACCTCCTCCCCTTCCTTCTTCACTGATCTTGGGGTCTTCAGGGTTGTTTCTCTTACATGTTCTCACTCCTCTCTCCAGCTGCCGTTACTGAGTCCCCACAACTTTTTCCCTTCTTGAATATGTTATCACAGAGGCACTACCACTATCACTGATGGGCTCAGCCTTGGCTGGCAGCAGGTCTGCCTTAGAGCTGGCTGGTATTGGCTCTATCAGACATAGGGAAAGCTTCTAGCAGCTTCTCATCAGAAGTCACCCCTGTAAACCTCCCCCCTCTGCCAAAACCTTGACACACAAACGAAAACACATGCAGTTATGAAATATTCTCCCTGCTGCCAGAAACAGCCAGCCCCAAGATAAGCAAGAGGCGATTTTTACCATCTGTGTTGTCTAGGTCTGCATGGCTGAATCAAGCCCAGTGCTTGTAGCCCCTGTAGCTGTACAGACGGGTTTTAATAAAACCCTGAAAACCATGAACAATGTCTGAGTGGTGTGGTGACATCTCCTGTAGGCAGCAATCAGACAGCAGCAGTAGCAATAGCTCTGAGATGTATGAATGGCCCAAATTAATCTTTTGCATCAATTTGAAACCTAAAGTTGGGAAAGGCTAATGTAGCTAATTTCACTGCTAATCAATTTAGCAGAAATGTCCAGTTAATATAGTAATGTCTTAATCCTAAAAAATTTCTCTGGACTTTCCCGAGGGCCTCCAATATGCTCTACTTTGATGCTAAAAGCTCTGGTTTTCTCCCCTTCACTTTCAACTTTGAATATGCAGTTCTACATTTTCAGAACAAAGCTCTGCAGCATGCAGAACACTGATGATATAAAGCAGGATAAAATAAACTGAATTTAATGCAGTATAGATAGTGCAGTGGATACCGTACTACTTTATTTTCATGTTTAATCCTAAAAAGTTCCCTCCACTGAGATTACCTGATTCTTTTCTATTTTGCAGTCTTTCTTCAGATTTCTAGTCTAGTTTGCTGAACATACACAATTACAGGAGAGCATTGATTACAGTCTTATAAATGAAGTAAATATATTTGAGGTCAGGAGTGGGGATAAATTCATAAATACAGGAAAGTCTACATGAAGGGCAGTGATTGGATGCATTGTCTGTATCAGTCATCTGGATGTGGAGGGGCAGCTGGGAAAATATGAGCCTTTCTGTACCATGCATATATGAAAATGTACAGATCCCCTTATCTGAGGTACTGGGTGAATGGGGCTACCCCAACTCAAGGAAAAATGCAAGTAATATGTGTATGACCTCAAGACCTTGTCTTGTTCTAAAGCTCTCCAGCAGAAGTTGCATTAAGAACAAGCTGTTCTGGACCAAGCTGTCTATCCATTGTGGAGTGTCTGTATCCACTGACCAAGTAAGTCCCATAATATTGACCTGACTGTGTCTTGGCTTACACTGCAGCTCCCAGAGCAGATACACGAGCTGTCAGAAAGGCAGAGACTCATAGCTCAGAAGTGAATATGAACACATAACCTTTTAGATCTGTTGTTGGTGAGAAACAAAGGATTTTTTTAGCCATGGTCCTAGGAACTTTTTCCAGTCCTTTGGGGTATAAGCAGAACTATGAACATGTATGGATTTGTTATCTTCCACATGCTTTTCAGTGATATGCAGGAATGGGTAGAGAAGGAGAGAAAATTAATTTGCTGGATGTTTGTTTTGAAGGAATTGCGATCACCTTCCTGTCAGCCTGATAAAATAGCTTATGAATCAAAACTAGGAATTTAAAGGGGAGAAACAAGTATACTGTCCTCCCATATTACAAGATGGACTAAACCCACAGGAAACGAAGGGCTAAAGAACGCAACATGGAATGAAGCAAGTGTTGCAAAGATTGCAGCCTGGAAGTTCTCTTTTTGGGTGATCAGAGAGGAACAGGACATGATGGTATGCACACATACTCTGAGCCTTAAATACTCTCTTTTAATCTTTATCAGACACAACTATCTCCAGAGAATGAAGGCACTTCGCACAAAGAGAAGGGTGACATGACAGAGAATACCTGTAAGCAGAAGCTGTCATGTGGTTTTGATCATTTTTCTGCTGTAAAAAACATCCTGATGCATCTTGTCTTTCAAGAAACAACCATAGTTGTGTCTCTCATTCTGTCTAGTTACTTGTTAATCCTCACTTCTCCAGATCTTTGTGTTTTCCAGCTGCCACAGAGCGGGTAAGCTGTGGTGCCAGGTGGCCTTTCCATGTTTTGGGCTTTCCCGTGTTGAATGAAAGAATATATTGAGCTATAAACAGGAACACAACACAGTGCTATATGGGAGACAATAGGGTGGGATTGTGGGTATGTTGGAGAAGATGTATTTCTTTACTAAGTCTCAGAAAATTACATTGCAGAAGTAAGCCATGCTGTTGACGTGGACTCTGTTTTTTCAATTTCTTTTATTACCTGGTAGTTCTGGAGTCTTTAAGAAAACCAACAGAAATCAGTGGGTTCAACAATCCAATAAGTAGTTTTTTTATAAACATGTCAGACAGTGACCAAACTGCATGCAATTGAGAATGCACCCAAGGAAGCAAGAACACACCTACAATAGAAACCACAGGCACCATCTGTTTTTATTTGGGAAGTGCAGTCTTCCCACTTCTTCCATTCCTTTTCGACTCCCCTCCTTTTCAAATGACTTCCAACTATCATACTGTCCTTGTGTAAAGCTCCCTGTTTCTGTCAATAGATTTCAGTACAACAACAACAACGAAGCCTTATTTTTTTCCCTTATTATTGTTTATGTGAAATTATTCAGCAACTGAAATGAAATGAAATGTCCACCATTCTCATAATAGAAATTCCCTTTTCCCTGATAGGGAAGTGAGTTGGAGGAGACACAGATCATAGCCAATATTGCTTAGAACACTTTTTATTCATTAAGCTGTTATTAGCATAAAAACAAGCTGTTCTGCAAATAACTATTCACACAGCACATTCACTCTAACAGTTCACTTGCACAACCACTTACCACACAGCTCCCAGTTGAAGCAGCAACTTTGAGGCCATTTACTCAGAAGCAGAGGGTTTTACTGATGTCCTGGTGGCTTCTAGGTAGTGGTTTTTTGGGGAAGTTGCTCAGAGGGTCCTTTCAAAAGGCATATACGTAATCTTGTACTCTTTGCATGTAGCAGCTGCCACACTCTTGGATGTGGTCTGACTTGCACAACCCACTGTTTGATGCTCATGTGTGCAAGTGACCTTGAACTAATGCAGCAAACTCTTGGTCCTGGGTTTATCAGTTCTTGCAGGTTCAAGAGGACCATTAGTCTCCAAGGCTTATAAGTTCTCAGGAAACTTTCACTCATTACATTCTCAGCATGTATTGTTCTTTTTGGCATGGTGTTGTCTTGCAGCCTCTTTTTCCATCCAAACTTACAAGTAAGTATAGTACCCACTCACATGGAAAGGGCCTTTATGATGCTGAAGTATTACATTGTAAAGTTTAGTGCATATTTTATTAACAGTAAGAAGCAATACATTAATGACATGGAAGTAAAAAGAAATAGCGGTAGTTATTACGTTCATGCATCACTTATGCCAAACACTGTGCTGCAATAAGGAGCATAAGCCGACAAAATATTTCTTCAAGCTGTGTCATGTCAGTTAAGTTTCTGCAGGTTAGCACTGCAAGATCATCCTGCTGACTGCTTTCTGTAAGGGTCTGTAATTAGTCCTGGATTAAATGGCCAAATCAAACAGATCCTCCATTTTCTCAACTCTTTTCTCTTTCCTCAAAAGTGAGTCAAAGCCAATACCTTTTTAAAGGATAAAATATAAGAATTAATGTGAAAAGCGAGACATAACCAATAACATCCTCCCTGCCTTGATGCTACACAAATATTGAAAGTTTGAAAAAATTGTAATTAGAAAGAAAATGCTGTATTTATTCTCTGTGAATTATGAAGTGAGGACTGATTTCACATCTCTGCCTCCTCAGGGAAAACAAATGGCTCCATTTCACATGTAAGGCTCCTTCCAATGTGAAACCACTTTTCCAAACATCTCTGTCTTGGTGGGACTTCCTGAGCAAGACGAACAGGGAAACTAGGGTGCTGCTAATGTTTAAAAACATAAAGAGTGAGAGGAGACCGACAAGGTGACTCTCCATAGCAGAAACACTGCCAAGGTCAGAGAAAGCTGGCTGCAGGATGTAGTGACTCTCTGATCTAGACAGGTCAGGCAAGGGAGGAGCAATCCTAGATGACACTAACTGCACCCCAAACTGTCCTTGAGATTAATGTGGAAGCTGAGGGCAAGGAAGGTGTCAGGGTGTTTGTCTGGTTTGTTTTGACATCTATGGTAAAGGGTGCTTGTGCCAGAAATCCCTGCAAAGTACATACAAAATGCACTTTGTGGTGGGTCGACCCTGTCTGGGTGCTGGGTGCCCACCAAAGCTGCTCTATCACTCCCCTTCCTCAGCTGAACAGGGGAGAGAAAATATAATGAAAGGCTCGTGGGTCGAGATAAGGACAGGGAGAGATCACTCACCAATTACCATCATGGGCAAAACAGACTCGACTCAGGGAGAAGTAACTGAATTTATTAGCAATCAAAGCAGAGTAGGGTAATGAGAAATAAAACCAAATCTTAAAACACCTTCCCCCCACCCCTCCTTTCTTCCCAGGCACAACTTCACTCCCAAATTCTCTACCTCCTCCCCTCCAGCGGCACAGGGGGATGGGGAATGGGGGTTGCGGTCAGTTCATCACACATTGTCTCTGCTGCTGCTTCCTCCTCAGGGACAGGACTCACACTCATCCCCTGCTCCAGCATGGGGTCTCTCCCACAGGAGACAGTCCTCCACAAACTTCTCCAACATGAGTCCTTCTCACGGGCTGCAGTTCTTCATGAACTGCTCCAGTGTGGACCCCTTCCACGGGCTGCAGTCCTTCAGGCACAGACTACTCCAGCGTGGGTCCCCCACAGGGTCACAAGTCCTGCCAGAATACCTGCTCTGTGGGCTTCTCTCTCCACAGATCCGCAGGTCCTGCCAGGAGCCTGCTCCAGCATGGGCTTCCCACAGGGTCACAGCCTCCTTCAGGCATCCACCTGCTCCAGCATGGGGTCCTCCACAGGCTGCAGGTGGATATATGCTCCACCGTGGACCTCCCTGGGCTGCAGGGGGACAGCCTGCCTCACCGTGGTCTTCCCCATGGGCTGCAGGGGAATCTCTGCTCCAGCACCTGGAGCACCTCCTCCCCTTCCTTCTTCACTGACCTTGGTGTCTGCAGGGTTGTTTCTCTCACATATTCTCACTCCTCTCTTCCCTGTCTGCAGTTGCTGTTGTGCAGTAACTTTTTCCCTTCTTGAATATGTTATCCCAGAGGCACTACCACCATCGCTGATGCGCTCAGACTTGGCCAGCAGTGGGTCCATCCTGGAGCTGGCTGGCATTGGCTCTGTCGGACATAGGGTAAGCTTCCAGCAGCTTCTCACAGAAGCCACCCCTGTAGATCCCCTGCTACCAAAACCTTGCCATGCAAACCCAATACATACTTTCTCCAAGAAGGTCCTTGAAAGATAAACTTTGTGCCAGAGCATGCTTTGGATTGCAGTACTAGGGAAAGGTGTGCTTGTTTCCATGCTGCTGGGGTCTGCACACCTCTTGGTAGATGCCAGCAATCCCATTTCTATGGGTGTTTGTCTAGGAAGAAAAGCAGAGAGGCCAAATGAAGAAACACTGCTGGAGTGTTACCAGAAATGGAGAAACAGAAGAGCACAGTTATCTACAGAACAGGTTAGCATGATAGGGGGTCAGCAGAAGATGAAGACAGAGAAGGTGGCAGTACCTGGCATTAGAGAAAAGCCACCCATTTAAGCATGGGAAAACATGTCTCCATGGCACAGATCTGAATAGCTGCTATATGTTGTGAACACTGAAAGACAAGACTTGTATCACGTGTTTTCCCTGAGTTTTGAGTCACTACTCAAACAACATACTGTCCTTGTTTGTCACCAGAACATCTTAACAGAATGATGTTCTCTAATTCAGTCAGTTTTTTCCCCTGCTACTCTATTTTGTGGGTTATGTCCTTCTCTGCAGTTTTAGAGTCAAAACCTAGCAAGTCAATATGGAACCTGCTGCTGCCTTTTTAAGTTTTTTCATACAATGTACTACACCCATGAGCTGATCTTGAATAGACTGGCTCAGAAGAGAAGGTTATAACTGTGCATATACATCATGATGCTATACATTATCTTCCTGCACTATTGTTAGAACATCCATAGTTTTCAAGTGGCATTTGTCATCTCCATGGTAGGGTGGGAACAGAGAAAAGGGCAGAATTAAAAAGGAAAAGTTTTTCTCTTTTTTTTTTAATATTTTCTTCTTTCAGAAGAGGAGTCTAAGTGCACCCAGAACACCTGCAGACCAATACAGGCCAATCAGAGGACTGCAAGACCTTTCAGTGATTGTCTATGGCCATAAAGGAGATTTCTGCCTCATTTTCTTGTCCTGTCTGCCAAACCAGTGATAAGGCACATCTTCTTCACCACAGAATACTCACACCCAGATTACCAAGGAAACACTTTCTTTTCCCTAAATTCAGTTCCAAATTAATTTCCCAGTACAATTTATTATAGGTAGTCCAATTGTTAGCAGACCACCAGAAATGAAACAGTTCACATAAAACCCTAGAAGTAGACAAGTAGGGTTTTTTGTGCCCTTTTCCAGAACCTTGCTTTCCAAGCCATCTGCACGAGAGTTTAATGCACTCTTATTTCCTGAGACCCACCTCTTTACAATCATTTACATTCTTCTCCAACGAAGCATACCATTGTGAACCTTGCAGAAGTCTTGTTCTCTTACAAGCAAGTCCTGTGTTTATTGACTTTCAGTTCATGGAATTGACTGTGTTGTTCTGCTAAACTGGTTCTTCCCCATTGTTTTTCTAATGAGTAAAGTCCTTTGATTTCAGCAGATTAAAAAATTTCCTCAGTCTGCCTGTCTTTTCAGTTTGAGACCTCTGCTCTTCACAGGTCTTCCGCAAGTCTCCCAGAGTTCTGTCTCCCTCAGGGGAGATCTTGGCATGCTGTCACTGCTTCCCCAGCCAGCTCTTTCTCTGTAGCTAAGACCACTGTTGGTAGGCATCATATTCTTTCAGGTATCCTGGGAGGCAATTTACTAGTTGCAAATGCTCTAGCGCTAGTCCCTCCTCATGAGACCAGTTGCTTTGTGACAAGAGCCTGTCCTAGTCTGTTGTTCAGCCAGTTTCTCTTTCAAAAAGCCTTCTTCCCTTGATGGAGTTCCACTCCCTCCAAGTGTTACCAAAACACAGAGCCACAAAGTCTCTGCAATGTGACTTGCTTTGTCCAGAGAATAACCACACTATGCAATTTTAATTTTTACTTCTTTCTTGGCCCTTAGAAGATGAAACTGAATCACTGAACTGTAAAAGCATTGCTTGGAAGGGACCTCTGGAGATCACCTGGTCCAGTCTCCTGCCCCTACAGAGCAGAATGATCACCAACACTGAATCAGGGCACCTGTGGCTGATGAAGTCCTGATGAATAATCCACATCCACACCTGTCCCGGTGTTGCACTACTCGTGCAGTGAGAAGATTTTGACTATATCATCTTTGTCAAACTGCTCATCATGTAGTCGTTGACTACTACTAGATCATCCCAGATTCCACCTTCACCAGTTTAAACAAGCTTAGCTCCCTCAGCTGCTGTAGGCCTTAGGCCATCCTTTTGTCATCCACTGGGCCTTCTGTTGTTTTTCCACATCCTTTTTGAACTGGGGTGCCCAAAGCTCGACACAGTAATTCAGGTGTGGTCTGACCACTGCTGAACAGAAGCAGATTCATAACTTCCTTTGATCTGCCGACCATGCTCCTCCAATGCAGCGAGGCACATTGTTTGTTTTATTTGTGATGAGGCTATTGTCCAATACTCAGGCTGGTGTCCACCATGATACATAATTTTCAGCTGCTGCTGAGCCCGTTGCTTCTCAGTTGGTACCGATGCACAGGGTTATTCCATCCCCAGCTGCAGAGCTTTGTGCTTCTTGTTGAACTGCATAAGGTTTCTGTTCGTCATGACCTCAAGTTTCTTCAGGCACCTTTCATTTCTCCCCTGTCCACAGATCCCTGCTATGGATGGGTTTGGTAGGGAAGGGGAAGAGGGAGTGTTCCACATCTGCTGGACTTCCCTCAGAAAACTGTGCTCCTTTGGACCACACTGTTGAAGGTATTTCTGTGCCTGAGAGTTTGGCACTCTGTGCTCATGTCTCCTCCTGGGTGCCACACTCAGGGATATGTTAGCCATGGATGCTATGTATGGGCTGAGAGACCAGATGGCCTAACCAACTATGTCCTCTGTCTGCATCAGCAGAGATGTTAGTACTACCAATAGCTCCTGGGAAATTAAGCTGTTACTGAGCAAAATGTGGCTTCTCCATTGTTCTGTGGGTAATACACTCTATTGATCAGATTTCTTCACTAAAGTATCGGTAAAATGTCTAATGACATGTCTGAGAGCAGAGTGGTTGGTGCCTGTAGTCCCTCCTACATTGGACTGAAATGCCCTCTGCAGTCAGAAAGTCTAAACTGCTTTTGACGGCTGAACACAGTCTATAGCAGCTCTTTCAAAAAATTTTGGGGTGTGTGTCTTTTTGTGATTCTATGAAAAGATCACAAGCAGCTTTTTTAATGAAGCCTTTGTTTTGGATGCAGCATGTTGTATAATAAAGCTGAAAATAGTTTTTTTTTTTTTCTGGGTCAGCTGTCTGTCATTTCTGCTGGTTTCCATATTACTGCTGATTCCTGTGAGAACACTGAAATTATAGAAAATGAACTATATGAATAAACAGATCAGTCAGGTTGCTTTCATTAAAGATTTAAGAGGCTCACTTACCACAGGCTCTGTAACTTTTCCTGATATTGTACTCTGCACTTCCCTGCCCTTGGTCCCTCCTTTTCTTTCTTTAGCCAGTCTGTGTGAGTGATCCCCTCCACTCCCTTGTCTTCCTCTGCTATTGGAAATCTACTTTTCCACTCCTCCTCTGATCAAGGTGTCTCTCAAACACACCCATCTAGAAGTCTTCCTCTCAGTTTAAAAATCACTCAGCCTTCTGAGTGAATAGAAACAAAAGAATAAATGTCAAAGATGATGAGTATGGCTACAGTACTTAAGATATTGTTAAAAAAATAGGCGAGGGTAAAGCAAAATATGTGTTTCTCTCTTTTGTAAACAATTATTCTACATAGAGAACCTGAAATGCCAGGCAGCAATGTCATGGTTCAGCACAGAAGAAAACAGCAAGTTTCTTTTAACAGCACTGCCTCATGATCCATTTCTGATAATGTCAGGAGATCCAAGAAGGCTGCAAATCCACGTGGTGATGAACAGCCTGGCAAAACCCTGCTGGTGCCTATTCTGAAGCAGGAATAGACATAGGTGTCTATTTGGAAACACTGCATTCGTGTAGTGCCTTTCAGGTTGCTATACCTGTACCCTGGGAAGCCGTCCTCGTGCCCCATTTGAGAAGAGGCTTCATGCTGCCATAGGAGTAAATGCAAGCTGATAAAAGAAAGTCGTATGGCGGCAGAGTTTGCTCTTTCACAACTGCTGCTGCATTGGGCCTTGATCCTGTAAGTTCTATTTAGGAGAATTTCTTCACCAGTAAGAACTAGGTAATCTGGTCCACAATAAAATTGATTTGTCTGATTTAGGATGTGCCACGAAGACTATGTAGATAATGTATTAGAGAAACCTATGCCCAGCATGAATTCCTAAAATCTTAGTTCTAGGGAAGCAAAGGCTGTAAAAGTGAAGATGAAGATACCTGTGAAGGTTTCGTAAGTGAAACTTAGAACAGAGTCTGTATGACTGACTTTATAGAACATTTATACATAAAACATAAAATGGCATATTTAGTTCCAAATGTGATTTGTAAGTGTAACACAACACTCAGTTTTCTAACTCGCATTAGAACTCATTCTTCTGTGTCTGCCCTTTGGTGTTTCAATAGATCGTCTAGACTGAAATTTCAATCAGACCAATCTGAAAGTGCTTAAAAAAAGATTAATGGAGGCATTTAGTTGTATCTAAGAAGCTGACTGCAAATTTCAAAATACTTTTTGTATTTAGATGCAGGTATCAAGTTTTCCTGAGATTGCCAGTAAGTATCATAGAGAAACTGGTGCATTAATTCTTCTTCCTACAATCAGTGGGTCTTGAGGATAGTGCTGTTTGTGAAATAGTTTTCAAGAGCCTTAATTAACATCATGACTTCATTTTGATGACAGTGAAGATGATATCATCTTTGTTTTATTGTCACACCATCCATATTCTGCTCTTCCAAGTCAGTAGTACATGGGATCCTTAAAAATCCAAAGGAACAATTTTTTCTGTCTTTTTTTTTCATATAGGGACAAGTTCTTTCTAACTAACTCTTGAGTATATCTCTGTTACTCCTCAATTTTTAACATTGTTCATATCTTGTTTTTAAATACTTGGGTTTTCAATAGTTAACTCCTAGAACTCCTCCCATTACCTTGAAGTTTAAGCATATTTAACTGGATGCATTCATTCAATGATATAATCACTACAGGTAATTGAAATGGCTGGTATTTTCAGGATTACTGTGAAATACAAAAGTTTGAAATAATAAAAAACCCAGACCATTTTCTATTTTTTGGTGAACATTTCTGTCCATTACCTATTCCCTCTGGGGGATAGTTCTGAACTCCTTACAATTTTGTTTGGGAAAAAAAAAAGCAAGTTAGGCTGTAGATATTATTTTAAGTGGCAGCATTTTCTGTCTTTCTAACAACCCTCTTATTTGCAATTCAGTGATGGTACGGATCATCAGCTTTCACTTTTTGCACAGTAGACTGCAAAACAGCTACTCTGTGTATTGAACACTGAAAATTCAAGCTGGTAATTGTTTTTATAAAGAACTTCATTTTGAGATGCTGTGCCTACCCACCAGAAATTTCTAGTTCCCCTAATAGTTCACAGTTTCACTATTTTCCTGTTATGTATCCAGTGGCTACGGATTCCATTTACTGTTTACTTCTGCAAACACAAAGAGTCCATCGTCCTCTTCCCCATTCACGCATCTCAGGCTTTGTTTTCGTTCTTTTCTTAACTTTCTCAGGAGATACAGCAAGGATCTCAATGTTCTCATTAATACCCTTTTCATTTTTAGAAATAACTTTCACTAAGTGAAAAGATTTTAAAGCATTTACCTGAATATATACTAAAAGCATTAAATGTATTTCAGAGGGATATAGGAATTCAGCACGTTGCGAAGCAAACAAGAAGTCAAATTCTTATAACCTTTATCCTGCCTTATCAATCACTGCTGTGTTTTCTTTTGGTAAGAGGATAATGTATACGACTGTGTACACACACATACACAAATATAAAATCATAGAATCATAGAATGGTTTGGGTTGGAAGGGATCTTTAAAGGTCATCTAGTACAAGCTCCCCCTGCAATAAGCAGGGACATCTTCAACTAGATCATGCTGCTCAGAGCCCCATCCAACCTGACCTTGAATGTTTTCAGGGATGGGGCATCTACCATTCCACTGTTTCACCACCCTCATTGTAAAAAAAGTCTTCCTTACATCTAGTCTAAATCTGCCCACTTTCACTTTAAAACCAGCTGTTTAAAAATGGCAGGGAGGAGCGGGGAAGGGGGGAAAGTAATTTTACCTCAGTCCTATTCATTTGGAAACAGACCTACATGTTCATCAGCAACAGGAACAAAGTCAAGGTCAAAGGCAGTGGCCACCATATGGGCCTGAGCTAGGGCTCCATCACCATTTGCCACCTGTGCTTGTTTCTAAGTTCTCACACCAGAATTATTACAGAAAGTAACTGCTTTATGTAAGCAGGGGTTCCGAGATTAATATTATTCCTAAAATCAAAGCTGTTGTTTCTTTATCTTCCCACGGCTGGGCAGAAGCCTGAGGCAGAAGGTGGGTCTAGGTGCTGACAAATTAGCAAAGTAGATGGTTTCTGGGAGAAGTGAGTGCCTAGCCCTACTCTCCAGGCCTCCCAGTTCTCCCGGTCTCTTCATTGTGCCAATAGTGAGAGCATGGGAAGTGAAGGAGAGGAGGACATTGTCCCCTGCTACCCCTGCCTAGTGTGCACTGCTAGGACCAGCCGGTGAACATGACCCTGGGTCTGGACCACTCTCCTCCCTGTTCTTGGTCACCTCTCTCCTGTGCTCAGCCATGGCAGGGAGGGAGCAGTGCAAGCTGGCTGGGCACCTCCAATCTGAAGTGCTTCTGAGGTGCTTGTAGGGAGGCAGAGGAATTTAGTGAGAGATGGAAGACAGAAAATGATAGGCACAGCCCTTGGACACCTTGATAGCTCCCCCTCAACACCTCCCTTTCACCTTGCTTCTCCCCTGTCACCCAAATCCCCTCTTTCCCCTTGACCTCTCCGCTCCATCAGATCTTTCTCTGCAACCATTACAAAAATGGAGTCTTATCAACATGAGTGAAATAGACAAAATCAGTTGATTTGTTCCATAGTCTCATGATGGCAAATATCAATGTTGCATATATATGACAGAGAGACTTGAGCTTGGTCTGGCAGGGTTACATGGCCTCTATAAATGTCACCCAGATGAAAGACTCAAGGAGTCATTTTGAATGAGCCTTGTTGATACCTTATTTTACCCAGTTCACCTATCCCTGTTTTAAGCCACTTCTAATCACATTGGTTAATACACTAGAGTACAATTCTTACAAAGTATACAGATTCTTTTGCAAATGTCTATCAGCACTTATTACTATACCAAAATTCCCATGTTATCTTATTCTTGTAACTTCAACTTGCGTACTAATCAAATACACTTCAGTACTAATCAAATACAGTCCTAGTAAACATCTCACACGTTCAAATAGAAAAAACATGTCCAATCTTTATGCTCCTTCTGAAGAAACAAGTAAATGTCTAAGGCCTCAGTTTCCTCTGCTTGCGTATCTGCAAAATTAAAACAACAGAACCAATCAAACTGTCTGCTAAATTTTGTAGTACTATTTGTCCATTTCTTAATCTTCCCTTCATTTGCATTTACCTTTAATGTAAAGAGAGGTACACTGAACAAAGTAGTTCAAAGCTAACTCAAATATTGGAAGCCTGCTGTGTCTCTTCTTTTCCTCAAATTACAGATAAAGTAGCTTTCTCAACAGCTTTTTCTACTCACTGCAAAAATTGAAATCAGATATCCCTACAATGTGTTTCACTTGATAATGAGCATATCCCATCTGAAGGACAATACATATTCACATTCACATTTTCCCAGTTTATATTGCTTTATACTATTTTTTTCTCATGCCAGAAATAATGTACGTAAAATGCAAGTACAACTGGTTTTAAAAAAGTGTGAGTACAACTGGTTTAAAAACCTTTGTGTTACAAGAACATAGCTGAGAAGGCAGGGTATAACTGTTCAATATGGACCAGATTCTGTTGTTCTATAAATTGGCTGCTTCTTTCAAGGGTAGACATCAGGGTCCTGAGGGCAATAAAAGGCCTGAATGGCTCCGACTGACCTCATCTTGGACCCCCACCCTGTGTCCGTGGGCATGGAAATCAAAATTCAGCCCTACAATGAGGGGATGTAAAAACCTTTCACAGTAAGGAGCAAAAGTCTTGTCATTTGCTGATAGTAACATATGCTAATTTTATAATCATCATGAGTTATTGAAGTAGTGCAAAGCTGCTCTAGTTAAAATATTACCTATTATTACTGTAGCACCTGGAGGTTTAAATCAGTACGCTTCTGGGGTACTGCTTGCTATGTGAACATGTGGTAGGAGACCAGCTCTGACTCTGAGACATTATATGCTCAGTAATGAAAGGTCGAGGAAAGGGAAAATCATCACCTTTCCAGGGAAGGAGCACCAAGGTATACAAGGTCAAACTGATGCCAGTCAGAATTATACAGATTGAGCTGATCCAGCATTGGTGTGAGGAAGCAGGTGAGATGAACTTTTTACTGCCTTTTGGCTCTCTTTATAATAGTGGGGGGGCAGTGTTAGGGTTTTTTTTGTGGGTGCTTTGTTTGTTTTTTTGTTTTGTTTTGTTTTGTTTTTAAGGTTCATGTCTCTAGTGCTCTAGATTAGGGAGCTGGTTGGAGTGTGGAAATGGAGATGTGGGAGGAAATGGGAGAGACTGGGGTATGATGAGGTCCTTCCTCAATCCTGGGTGTCTGTACAGCTGGAGAACTTGTCTGCTGCTGGGAGCACAGGAGTGATTTTAGGTCCACAAGCTTAAAGAAAGCTATTGAATGAACACAGGAGAGTTGTTGCATTTGTTCTATTTTTTTTCCTACTCTAAGCAGATTTGGGTTAAGACAGTTTTTGCTCCTGATCTGGCAGAAAACCTAGGATGACTCTGTCAGGTTTTTCATGAATGTGGTAAGGCCTGTCTGTGACATAGTGTATCAAAACTGAAATGGCAGTAATGTGTGTCACTGGGAGGTTTGAGACATTTGCTTTCTCTATGTGTTTTTGGTTGCAAAGTTGGGGTTAACAATACTCTGCATTGATTCTTCTGTCAGATTCACATCACACAATAAAATAGGTTACTCTTAAAACCCCCCCAAAAAACTCAGTGCTGTACACACAAATATCTCTGAATGGTGCACACCTACCACATTTTAAGAAGTTTCACTCACCCATCACTCAAATAGTCAAATATTAAATGAGCCTAAGCTTTCTCCTAAAACTTCACTGTTCATAAAGTTTCCACTGAAGATCTTCCATTGCTTTGGATCCCTTCCTTGCACTGCTTGGGAAGGTACCCCCATCACTTGTGTCCTGGCTCAGATCAGGAGTCATCTGCTAACACAAGTCAATCAATAACTTGCCTTTCTGGGTAGGGGTAATGGCAAGTGGTTGTCAGTGCTAGAGCTGAGGGAGTTGGTGTTCCTACATGTAAACTTAGAAAATTGTCTGCTGCTGCAGCAGAATAAAATTTGAGTCAGTTCTGGTGCTTTGGTGGTGGGTCACAAGGTTGTTGTGAACTTAAAATATTTCTGTTGCACATGAAGAGCATTCTTTTGTTGCATGGAAAGCAAGAGAAAAAGTAGTTTAGAGAGCTCGTGGTGATGCCTTCTCATGCTCAGGACATACTTTCTCTCCCAAAAAAGGGTACTTTTTACAGAAGGAAAATAAATACAAATAACTTACTTTGTAACAGATTTCTGAAGATGCAGCTCTGTTTCTCACCTCAGCGTGATGAGTCAAGCTGAGCCCTGCAGAAGGGACAGAGAGGCTGGGGGCAGAGCCCCAGGCTGACCTTCCCAAGCCCTGTCACAGTCAAGCTGATCCTACTGGGACTCTCCAAGACACGCCTATTGCCTGCCTGGCTGTATGTCCTCCTGCTAGCCCATCACCTCTCTTGTCACTGAAGGTGGCCTTGGAAAGTGTGCCAGCTGATGGGGGAAAGATAATTTGGTAGGTGTTAGAGAGGAGCTGCTTCACCTGCTACCTGGGCTGGAGCTGTCTGGGGCAAGAAGCGAGGTGTAACTCTCTGCTGCTATCGGTCCTGCGTTATTGGCTCAGTGGAGTGAAAAGGGACGAGCACGTAGGGGCTAGAGCCAGGAGCTGATGGCTCACAATCACCCCAGAGGCTGCCTTTAGCTTTTGTATGGCCTCCCGGCAGTACCCCTGGCTGCCTGCCATCATTCACCAGGGTTTTGATGGTTGTTTTCAACAACGTGTCTCCTTCCTTTAGGTCTCTCCTCAGCCCACAACCCAGTTACTGCTCAGTCTATGACTCTCGGGCTTTTTGTCTTTTTTTAAGAGTCCTGCATTTTCTAATGAGAAGAGAAAGCTCTGTTAGCTCGGTAGATTCACAGCTTGAGTCGCTGCCATCACGTTGGCCTGTGCTTTCCACGAGCACTAAATTCACTTTAAAAAGAGCCAACAAATTTTGTGAGAAAAGCCAATCTTTTCATAGTTGCGCCAGTATACAGAAATGGTTATTTTGCATCTGGGATCTCTCTGTATGGAAAGTATACATAATTTTATAACTCATCGACTTTAAGAGGTGCCCAAGAATGCTGAAAATAGGACCATAAATCTGTAGGAGATAAAACGTTTTCACAGAAAAGGAAAATTCCAACAAAATAAGCAAGGTCTGGGGTGTTCTGGCATCTGTTAGAAAAAGATATTAAAAAACCCAATCCTGCCTTTTATTTTATGACTATGTATAAGAAAGCTGAAAAATTCCCAACTTCCAGTAAAAGATAAAAGATTAAAAATATACTTCTCCTCATTTCATAGAAAACTGCTCTGTTAAATCTAAAATTTAAATCATAGTGTTTGATTATCAGTGCTCACCAAGAGGATTACAGAAGAGTCATTAAATCTTATTACAAAGCGAAGCGCAGAAAGTAATTGCACATATTTGTAAGTAGCTTAGAATTGATTAAAAATGCATAAAGAAAAACTGCAAAATTTTCTGCAGGCTCAAGGCTGCTAACCCCTCTGGGTAAACACACATCAGCTCATCCCTCCAGTAACCTTCTGTTTCCTCCCGGTGTGGCAAGAGGAGGATTTCTCCCTGTTTTAAGGATGACAACACTGTACGTGTGATCATTTGAATTGCTGTGAGCTGTAGAAGATAGGGAAGGCCTGCATTCATGTTAAAGTTAGGAAGCTTTAGGAAAAGTTTAATTTAAGCTGTTCCTCGGGCTAAGCCTTTCCTTCCCCACCCCCATCCTCCACGCAAGGCTGCTTTAAGGCTGCATTTTCAAAGCGATGTATGGGGAATTAAGTGCTCCGATTCCATGGATGTTAATGTGATTTTGTGAGCAAATATCCTCTACTCCAGCACTGCACTGAAGCTGTGCTCCACTGTGAGGTTTTATATATTCCTTTCACACAAAGGAGCAGGGCCAAAGCAAGGTAACTTTAGAAGTGTATTAACTCTGGGTAAGTTACAGGCACATGGAGCTTTTTGCTGTTTGTTTGGGCTGGTGAGTGAGGCAGAATTTCCCTGCAGAGGCTAAGCAGGCAGTAGGGCTGGATGAGGTGAGTGCACTTGCCCTTTGGATGCCAAGTGATGAACTAGCTTAGACAACTTTCCAAACTCCCTTTTGCTCAGCTATGTAATGATGTGCCCCCAACAAGTCGGCCTTTGCCTAAGCTGCGACAAATTTGGTGCATAACACAATGCAAGGAGTAGTCTGATCCTATGCTATCTGGGTCTCAGCATGCAACTTGTTATTTTTAACTTCGCATTTAAGCTACTTGCACATCTCTTCTGGCAGCGTTCAGAATATTCCTGAGATGCTGCATTGTGTCATGGTTTCCCTTTCCTCTTGGATTCACTTTTTTCTCTCCACAATAGTGGTAGGAGGAGATGGTGTTTAGCAGGAGATGGAGCTTTTCCTTTCTGCTTCTTTCTTTCTTTTTATAAACAGTGCTTTCTCTGACGTAAATCATACAAACCCCTTATTTTTCACTTTGGGCCCAAACTTTTCAGGAAGAGAGCAGGGCCAAAGGACAGGTAGAGAAGGGATGTACCTTTTCCATCATCACTCTCTTACCACCCAGTGACTGGACACAGACAGAGCTGGCACTGGTGTCTTTAACCTCTGGGAATGAGGCAGAGAGAAGCATGTCCTTGAACCTGGTGTGCAACCACAAGGCAACCTGCAATGCAGTTTCTCTAGGGTCATCTTTTTGGTCACAATTCCCAGAGCCAAGGCCATTTGATTATGCGCTACTCTGCCCAGTTCTGGGGGTGTGGTAAGGAGGGCATGTTGGGTTTCTAATTACCAGTCCCATATTGACAAATTTACAATGTTTCACCTTATTTTCCTGCCTCAACTGCGACAATTGTGTGAGAACAGAACTGGAGAGATTACAAAAGATTTTGCTGTTCTGTATTAATTTAGAACATCTATAAGGGCTTTTGAATAATCTTTATTTGTAACGAGGAGAAAAATGCACATTTTGTCAACTTATCTTCAACTCACGGCATGGGACTAGACCTGGGTAGCTGTCCTTCAAATTAATACAAATTTAAGAGCTAAAGCACTACATAATGAGTTGAGAATATATCTCTTGGAGTTTACTATTGATTTACTGTCCTAAAATTTCTGAGAATTAGCCACTGCATAATCTGCAGAACAAATGATTTCTTTGCAAGGTTGCTGCTATCTCTTAAGGTTTTATCTAAAGCCTTGAGAACTGGTATTTTTTCTCAAAGTCACATAAGAATCTTAGTTTTCTTTCTGAAGCAAGAAAGTTTCTTGATATAAGAAGTGTGGAGAAAAGCTTGCAGATGTGAATGTCAGGGAGCAGCAAGGGCGTAAGGATCAGGGAGCTGGGCATGGAAATGACCCTGGCACTGGTCATGCCCTCACCAGCAAGTGCTGTCCTGCAGGCTCTGAGCATAGCAGGCACACCCTGGGGGTGATGGTGTCCATCAGCAGCCCCCGACAGGATGAGGGGGCAAGCCAGGGCCAGGAACCATCCAGGGGGTCCAGGAGCTAAAGGAGATGGGTCTGGAGACAAGGCCATGACATGGAGCCAAGAGATCCACCTAGGGGACAGGGCCAAAGGCAGATACAGGGATCAGGCTTCAGTGTATGTCTGAGGGGTCCAGCCAGAAGATGAACTATCACAGCATAGGGCTGAGGTCCATCCAGGAGTCAGGACCAGAGGCAGGGCTGGGGACCTGCTATGGTGTAGCTGGGGCAGAGGCTCATGCTCCCAGGCTGAGCTGAACCTGGGCCCATGGGTGGTGGTGGGGGTCCTAAGTGAAGCTGGTCAGGGACATTAAGGACTATTAGTGTATTTAGGTCTCTGACACTGAACCCACCAAGGGCAACAACATTCAGAAAATAAACTGAATACAAGGTGACTCATGATTTTTAAGCAAGTTTCATTGATAGGGAAAAGACAAGGTTTCTTCCTGAACCACAGTGTGTTGAAGAACACAGGCTGCACCAGAAAAGGCTCACTGTACGCTTTCATGGCATATGGTTTGCCTTTTCTGTATACTGTAGGCTTCAGTATTGGTGACTACTGAAACCAGGTTACTGGTTATCCATTCATGTATTCTTATGTCCCTCTGGGGGAATATTTACAAGTGACCTGAAAATAATAAATGCGTTAAAATCAAGGAAAAAAAAAATCCACTGAATTTCCTTTGCAGACTATTTACACCAAGCAGTGGCAGGATCAGTGATTTTCTACTGATTTTCCACTGCCGTGGTCTGTGAGAGATGCTCCAAGTGCCCTGTGAAGGACAGGAAAGGCAGTTCAGTCCACAGAGGTCTTCTGCCCCAAGGCCTGGGGGCTCAAAAGTCCCTTGACAAGAGATCCATATCATCCTGAAGGCTTTCAGTTTCCTGTGCTCATGCAGTCGTAGCAGTAGCTGGGCACTGCAGGAAGTTGCTGTTCTTTGGGGAGATTACACCAGTGGAAGCAACTTGGTAATGCAGACAGAACTGTGGACTCTGATCTCACTTGTCTGGCTTGGTGTTTGCTATTGGTTACACTCATCTATGTACACACCCATGCAATATACACACACTCTGGTCTTCCCACTTGCGGGCACGCCAGACACATGGGTCCCTGTGACCGTGGTCTCACTCCACTTGCTGGCACTTAGACCCCCATGCACACACAAACATACAGTAAACAATCCTTCACCCAGGAAAATAGTCAGAAATGGAGCTTAATAAGAAGACAGAACAGATCGCACTGATCAGGCGCAGGGCATGGCCAGGCAAGTATACTGATCAGCAACCAGTTTACACATGATTGACCAATTTATCACCATATCCCTCTGTTTTGCCGTGATTGTTCTGCCCCAAACCTCAGGGATCCCTCCCTTTCCCCTCCTTTGGTTTCTCCACTAAACTCCCCATAATAAGCTTTGTGTAATAACAACATGCTTTTCCCCTGCATCATATAATAGGTCCCATACCCTTCACCTCTGAGACTATGAGACCACGATGGCTGTCCTGTGATAGCTCAGGCCAGGTCAGGTCAGGGGGCTCTGTTGGGTCTGGCAAGGTTACTGGAGTTCCAAACAGCTCCCCTCCTTCCCTGGTGCTCCTTTTGATTTATAGAGAAGAGGCTTTAATCACATAACCTAATACCACAGAGCAGAGACTCTTCTCTTCTATATCCCCCTTCTCCCCTGGCAAGGGTTTGGAATAATTATTCTTGTCCTGAAAAGAAAAAATTACCTCTCTGTTTTTCTATCTCATCAAGGTTGAAAATGATGTGGTATGTTTAAATCAGCAGCAGAGCACTGTGTCTTTGAGATCAGTGGGAAATTTCAGTTACATTCAGTATTAATGTATTTCCCTTTTCTTGGAAAACAACAACAAAAATTGTTTAGTTCATCCTGTCATTGGGGGGATTGTATCATGTAGTGATGCCATTAGGTACATTGGTATTACACAAAGGATCCCTTTTCTTTGCTTATTTTCCAGTTGACAGCCTGTTGACTCTCAACAGCCTGTTGAGCCAAGTTATGAAGAAGCACTTGTTGATCTTAATCATGGAATAATGACACTATTCTTGGGTCTGAGCACTAAGTCAAGATATCAATAATCTTCAACTCATGGGCCAGGAACTGCAATTTAGGACTGGTCAATGTGAGTATAACTGCACAAATAATGGTGCAAGAGAGAGGTGAGTGTTTCCCTTGGAACTCAATCTCTGTAAATTAATAAAATAACACTCATCTCAAATCATGAATAGGATGCAGGGAGGTTTCGTGGGTTTTTCACCCATGTCAGACAAAGCTACACCTAGAACAACTCCCTTCTGATCCTAAGACTCACTCAGGTCAGTGACCAGAAGCCTCATAGAAAGCTCAGCCCCTTTCTTCCCAGGTCTGGCAGCTTCTGGGCCAGCCTGTGCCATGCCATCACAAACCCTGCCCTTCTGCAAGTGTGTTGACCCTCCTATTGGTTCCTCCTTTTGGAATATCTTGTTTTTAAAAAGTGAAGGTCTTCGTTCCAGAGGTGGGAGAGCTGCACTTGCCTGAGTGAGTTTCTAGGTATTGACTTGCAGCTGTCATCCTGGCTCTGAGATGTGCTGTCAAGGGTCAGGTAGCAGAGGGCTTCCAATATAATGACAAAGAAAACAGTAAAACAAACCTCTGAATCACCTGACACCTGAAAAAGTTCCAAGCCAATGCTCACAGGACTGTAAAAATCATACCCAGTGGGGTCACTGGCTACCAAATAAAAAAATATTATTTCTCTTTACAGTACTTACTGACTTGCCAGATATACCAGGACCATGAGGGAAACCTGGATGCCAGTTCCAACAGAAACAACATTTTGCTACTCACACAGAAGGGCTGTCTAAGAGAAAGGCAAACCAGAAAGGGCTGATAATTAACAGGTTGTTTTCTATGATTATAGCATGGTGAATTCCTGAGCTAGCTCCCAAGGGTAGCCTGTAGGCCCCTCTCAGACCTAGTACCCTGCAGGTTTCTTCCAGTCCAGTCTATAATGTCAGCAGTCAGATGTTATCCTACATCTTCTTGCTCATGTGAAGCAACCATGTTACAGGTTCCCCTACTCAGTCTTGAAATGCACCTGGGAAAAACATGCTTTTCCTTGGAGTTCCTGCAAGTTCTTGCCATACTCCCTTTTATGACTCAAGAACGGGAACTTCTGTAACAGGATTATTACAGTACATTACTTAGAAAACATCTGGCTATTGTATTTAAAACTCTCAATCCATTTGTCCCTGTACACATAGCTCCAGCTTGACTTATAACTTTGGATTTTGTAGCAGATCAGAGATTGTAGTGGTCCTTTAGCACTTTCAGATTGTCACGCAGCAATGTTTCAGATGTACTTACCTTCCTTTCCAGTTGTATCTCAAAGCAATGGAAGGACTTCCATGAAACCCCAAAACTGAGTTTACTTTGACGTATAGCTGTGAGAAGCCTGAAGCCAGTTGTTACTATTGAAAGGGATATTTTCAAAATTATTTTGGTCCTGATTTAGGAAACTTTTTCTATCCAGGAACCTCACTTCAGCATGTGTTTTAAGCACATGGTGACAGGCTATGGAAGTCAAAATGTTTCTATGCATAAGCTTCAGTGTGGTCCTGCATCTAGTCCTTCACTGGTAAGAGGTATTCCTTGTTATCATTTTCATTGCTCTGCGTTTTTCTATACTCACTTATACTATCATTTGTTTATCGACAGCCAAGGAGAATGGAGGAAAACTGCAGTTTGTTTAATCACTGCCTGGAGAAAACTGTAAGCTGATCCTGGTATAAATGAGCAGGCATGAGAATTTGCTTTAATAGTTTACAGTCCCTTTGGTAATGCAGATTTTTTTTTTTATTTTTGCCAAGTGTTTTTTTTACTTAGTGTTTTTAGGTAATCACTATTTAGATGGCTTATATTCTTGGATTTTCCTTTTTTCTCCTTCCCAGGAGATAAAAACCAGTAACATCCTCCCCTGTTGAATTCAGTGGCAAAACTCCCACTGAATTCAGGGTTTTACTCAGCCAAAGAGTTTCTTGCAAATAAGGTATTTAGAATATCACTCTGGGGTGATATTAATAAATTTAACCCTGTTTTCTCAAAACAAAGTTCTTATTGTGGTCCTCTGTGTGGCTCCGACTGAAATGCTTCTCCTTAGAAACTGATTCACTGTCCTGGAACTTAATGCTCTCACGAAAACACGTAGGACAGCAGTGAGCTCAGCTGCTCTGACTGCTTTGCACAGTGCCAGTAACACCATCAGTGGCTTGAAAAGGGAAATAAACAATAAACATGAATGAGAAGGCTTGCTTTCCTGCCTGGACAAATCAGACAGATTCAGCTATGTTACACTTGTATAAATCTCAGCCAGACAGTGGTGCCAGGTGTAGACTTGTGAATCTGTGGAAGCCTTTCATCTGTAAGGTAGCCTTAATTAGGTACCGATGCTGGAGTCACATCTGCATGGGCGACACTTCGCACTTAACTCAGGGACTTTTCCAACACTGGGCTCACCATGCTTGTTCAGACCTTTCAACTTGCTTTCTGGCCTCAGGCTGAAGATCCCCCAGGTCACCTAAGGCCACTCTTGCACAAGGTCACCTGACAGGACATGACTTCTCCCCTGGCAGTAGAAAGTTCAGGTGACAGGGTGTGGTGGGGACTGCCCTTTCTGGCAAGGCTCCTTAGGGGGGCAAATCCTCATATATTGGCTCAGGGCCAGTTTACCTGGACTGGAATAAGTAATTTAAGTTACTTGGAGTTGCTTTGTGCTTAAGAGAACCCCCAGGACCCTCCACTGCCATAGTGATTGCCATTTTTGTGCTACCTGGGTGACATTATACAGCTAGGGCTGCATGGGTTATAGTGATGCTGATTAAAAGGAGCTTCTTTAAATTTGAAGAGATTAGGCACGTTTCAGCTTTGCATGTCTGTCTTCCATGCAGACTAGTTACTGTACACAGAGATATGAACAATTAGAAAGAAAGATACAGAGAGACCTATGATATGACCTAACCTTTAAAAAATGACTACAGAATTTGAATATGTCTGTGGCCACAGGCCTCTACGGACAACACTCAATGCATCCTGAAAATTATTACTCTTTAAGGTGTCTCTCGCTAGACATCCAGAAGGAAAAGGCACAGAAAATCATAGGTCATGTATCTGAGATAAGTATCAGGAACTGCAATTATAGAGATGTGCATTTTCACATATGCCTACATACACATATATAAATATGACTGCAGATCTAACTGTAAAGCAAACAGGTAAACTCTAGCTATAGTTAAACTGTATGCCAAACCTACATAAAATGTGCCTAATTATGCTACATGAGCTCTAAAAATAAAATATTAAGGTAAATTAATACTGTACTCTTTATACAAGTACTTCAAATGGAATACATAATACAAAATATTGATTCAAGAGGGTTGCCGTATTGAAAATCAAATGAGTTTTTGCCATTGCTGAGAGCACAGAAGCCCAGTGTAATCAGCCTGTTCAACTAATCATTACAGCAGTGCTGTTTGTGGCACTCTACTTACCAGTCTGTCAGCAATTCCATTAAAAAACTTATTTTTCAGGGATTTATATTTTGGCCATAAAAAGTTGCTCTGATGTGAAATTAGAAATACATATACAGACGTGAAGGAAAAGAACACCCCCACCCCTCCACCCAAGTTGCTTTTGAAAGGTCTGATCCTAGGTCACCCGGGACAGCAAGAATTTTGCCTTTTATGTCAGTAGGAGTAGTACTGGGATGAAAGGGTCTTCTGGTGATTAATTGCAGTTAACAGGAGCTTTGCTTTCAACCTTAACTGAGCTTAGGTTTGACGATATGTTTTAATAACCAGTGCATGAGGAACTCTGAGGCACCTCTCAGATTTTTTTGCCTCAAATCATAGTTTCCTCTCTGATACAGCCCTTGGAAAAAGATTTTCTGATGTGACACTTTAGTAAATGAAGGCCAATACTGTGGCCCAGATATCAAGTCCAGTACAAGCTGTTTCCTTCCATGCCAAAATGGAGCTTTCCTACTATAATGCTTATGCTAAATGCTGGCACCAGAGGCAGTAGACTTCAGGACAGTGGAGTAATGTATTATTTTGAACACTCCTGACCACCTGCAGTGTAACATTTATAAGATCTGACACTCAGCTGGACCAGATCCTGAGCAACCTGATCTGATAATGATGTTGGACCTGCCTGGCGGGGGTGGAGGTCGGACCAGGCACCTCCTGAGGTCCCTTCCCTCTTCCATTACTCTGTGTCTATGGAGAGTTGTGTGTGACTCTCTAACATCTGCTGACACAGAGAGCTGGTCAGATTCCAGTTTAGGGTCAGCTATAAGTATAAAACTTTCTGTTTCTTTAGGACATTTAGAGTCACAGTTTACTTTGGTCCATTATAGATGTTGTGATTAAGCTTGCTGGAGAAATGGCTTGGATTGTTCTTCCATATCCAAAGTGAGTGATCTATCTGACAAGTTGTGGATTCAAATGATTCTTTTTTATCTTTTAAAAATTTATTTACTCAAAAAAAATTAACTTGAATTAAAGTGTAGAAGTGCTTCTGAAAATTTTGCTCTGTAGAGTTACATTAGCAGCAGCAGTAGAATTGTGTTTCCTTTCATTTTCTCTGTACCACCAAGTTGCTAAAGTTGCACTGCTGTAATTGAGGTTATTCAAAGGTACTTTTTTAGATTTCTTGGATAGTAACTAAGAAGTAATATGGTAGCTACAAGAAAATAATAAAAATTAAGGGACATGTGAACAAAGTACACCAAAATGCCATAAACCATGCTGGATCTTAATAAGATGTTAATTTACTATTTGCAGTTATATAATATAAATCATACCAGTCTCTTTGTTCAACAGAAAGTAGAACTATCAATGTGATGAAAGAAATATCCATTGCCAAGTAAAAGTAATGAGTTTTTTTTTTTAAGTTGGCAAGCTCTCTGAGACAGAGAGAGGAGAATATGACCCTGGGGAAAATTTGAAGTATGATGACTTGGTGAACACTATGACTACTTCCATTGCTAAAATGGGACAGCAAGCTTGTATTCAAGTTACAACAGATGTTATATATCATAGTGAGAAGATAAAAATGAACATACATAAAGCTGTGTAACTTTGCAATATGAAATATATTAACAAGTTTACCTATGGTATAAAAATAATAATAAAAATATGATGTATTTACCTTTATGGAACCCATCTCTACATCTTTTGCTTTTATATTTAATTGTTTACTGTCTCAGGAAGTTGCCTGCATACAGACAAATACGTAGAGGAGAAGCCTTTCTCAAATTTCACATGACCCTTTCCTCCTTGTCTACTTACATTCAAGCATGTCTGATCCCTCAGTTACTGCTAGCTCCTAGCCATTTTATCTACCTTTAAAATACTTATTTGCTGCCATCTTTGCTGCCATCGTTTCAGTAACCATTGTATACCTTTGTTGGATTTGATGCTATCCTTTGGTCAGTGTTGAGGTAATTTCTAGCCTTGGAAAAAAGTGGTTGCTTATAATGCAAAAAATGTTGTTCTATTGTGTGGATTTTAAAAATAAATAAATAAATAAAGAGTAGCTTCTGTGCTCACCCACTTAGCAGTCTTACACCTTACTCCTGAGTCAGCTACTGTGCTTGTTTGCTCCATCATTATCCTGGCTGAAAAATGTCAGAGTGATGGAGTACCTATGAGCAGCTTCCCAGAGAAAAAATAAAGGGATTTGCTGAGCGAGCATGAGATGTGTTCCACAGAGAATCCTAATGTCTGATGGCAAATCCAGGACAGAAGCAGGTCCCCTTGCAAAGAGGCTAACCACTGATGGAAACACAGTTGTCACAGAAGCTAAGGAGCAGAAGTGCTTCTTACAGTTTTTATTTTTCTGATGGCTGTGTCAGGGCCCACATATGTATATATATATATAAAGTATGCATATATATATTTATAAGAAAAAATATGTTTATACACACACACATATATATTTATAGGAATGCCACATCCCCAAAATGTTAGAAAAATGATAAGGCTCTGAAGTCAAGCCCACAAACCTTAGGGGATGCCAGAATTAACATCTAGTGGAACATATTTTAAATAAGGTTCCCCTCGGTATGTGGAATGATATAATCTTTAATTACTGGACTGCATTCTAATTTTCCCATAGGCAGGCTGTGCCCTTCAGCACATGTAAGAGGCAGAGCCCTTGGAATGGGGTGAAATTCTTTCTGATCTGGCTGATTTTAGTGGGGTTTCCTTGTTGTAATGCTGAACAATACTTAGCATTTGAAAAACAAAATAACCTTACAAAACAACGTTTCCACTCCTCAGCCCCCCCCCTTCCCATACACAAGTGGGTCAGCTGTAGGATTAGGTTATAAATCAGCAGGGTGGGCTTCTTTCAGTGGAGGGCTACAAGTAGTTACATGTAGCTGGTGCAAGGAGAGCCTGGAGACACCACTTTGCCACAGGTATTGAGTGGACAAGAAAGAGAAGCAGAGACCTCCAGGTCTCTGCTATAGTAACCATCAGCTTTCCACCCTTCTTCTCTTCTTCAGTCCTGCCTGCCTCACAGTTCCCTGCTCTTCCTATTTCTGCCTATTTCTTTATTCCCACCCTCCAGCTCCTGAGGGGCTTCATCCCCTGACATTGAATTTGGCATGTTTCCCTTTCCTGAAGCATTTGAGGCCTGAGCCAAGTGATGTTTTGAGAATAGAATAGAGATATTCCCTGTCTTCTGTTCCCACTTCTGGTATCTCAGTAGTAGTAATCTTAGGAGGAAATCACATTCAGCACCTCCATCCCTACAGTGATGTTTGTTCAGTGTCAATGCAAGCATTTATTCTACTTGACATTGGGAGCCTGCAAAGAGATGGAGCAGGCTCAGCCTACATGTGGTAGTTGCCCAAATGTAACATGGAACATATCACTCTGCTTTAGTGAATTGAAATTTTCATTTTTGTCTTGAGGTTAACCCTAAGCCAAACAACCCCACAGCACATTACTGGGGCTAGAGCAGGTCAAACCACAAGCAGCATTGGAGGGAGAGGGGAGGCTTTAACTATATATATTCCTGAGAGTTTTAGGGCCTTGGTTACCTATACATTGTCAGACCCAAATCATCGCAGCCATGGAGGAGCATTCATCATCAAATCTTGCGTGCCAAAAAGAGGCAATACCCAGACCAGAGAGCCCTGAAGCTTTCTAACCCAGCTGTAAAACAACAGGAGCTGGCCTGTAATTCATGCTGTACATAGCAGGAACGAGTTCACATCCTCAGACATCCCTTTCAAAGATCAAGCAGAGTTAAGATTTGTGCCCTGCATTACTTTAAAAAGTAAACCAAAACAGTTTCCTGTCCCCACGCTGATCTGAAATGAAGAAGAGAAGGTGTTCTCGTGTGTGCTGCTTGGTTTCTGTCATACTAGTTTCTCTGTGGAAATTGGCTCTTTTTACTGACAATTATTGTGTGCCACTGATGGCAAAACTGCCAAAATCCTTTGTAGAGGCGGAGAAATTAATTATTTTTGCTCAGGTCTGAGAGCATCAAAAAGGGAAACTTGAAACCTTTGTTCTCTGCAGTTTTATTCCACCCAGCTCTGAAGAATACAGAATGATGCCGTTCACTGGAGAGAGATGTACTGTATTATTTCAGAGGTTTATTGTTACCAATATAATTTGGGAATGTGCTTTCCTCCCTGTGGAAAAAGAACTGTTTCACGATGTACTGTACTTTCCCTTCTGATGTTCTTGGTCCTGCTGGATGCAAGCGGTTTGGATAGGACATTCATTCTCCTACAAAGTGGATAAAAGTTATTCAGTGGATGTCTCCTGGTCACACACTGATCATGTTTCTCCCACAGCGGAACCCACAAATAGCTATAGCAATGTCTGCCACCTCCTGTTTCTCTCTATTTTCCATGGTACTAGGAATCATGCAGGTGAAGGTGAGGTGGCTAGCAAGCTTGGGGTTGAAAGCTTACACAAAGTGGCATGCTTGAACTGTCTTTCTCTGTCCTAAATCCTTCACAGGCACAAACTGGCATAACAAATCTTATTTCCATAGGGCTTCTGTGTTTGGAAGTGCCTAGGGGATGCATCAGTAGCATGGGATGGTGTAAGGGAACATGGGATGTGCTGAACAAAACATGAACGCCACAGAGGCCAGCCTGGCCTCCAGGGATAACTGATTCAGGGAGGAGACCCACTACCCAAAGATCTGACTATGGATCCCACATTTGGTTAGGAACTATACAGCAGGATGGTTGTCCTGGAGTACCACGACACCACTTTCAGAGCTGCCCTTCCATGTATAATGAGATGCTCCATGAAATGATGGGGATGGATGGCAGTTCTCAGGGATATTTTCATGCTTCTGGAGATAGAGAGGGGGTTTTGGTCTGGTTTTAGTCACATTTCAGACAATAATAATGTATTTATTTCTGATTATACTAGCTTTAGGAGATCTTAAATATCACCTGCAAGCAGAGAAAAACACGTTCAATATGAATAAACGGAAGATCCATATACTGTTGTTCTTCTGTCTGTTTTCAACAGGAACACACAGGAAATTTTTTGAGGAAATTTTGCTTTTAGCCACATGTAAATAAAGGCATCCCACCATCCTATGGCTGCACAGCAATACTTTCACTAGCTCCTACCCATCAGCTGCCCTCTTGTATTATGCCCCAGGCCTTGCTGTTCAGAAGTTCAGTTCAACAACAGTAATATGTACGTACTGCAGCTGCCCAGCTGCAAAGAAAGGTCCACCACTTAGCTGTTCGCAGACATCTGATTTTTGTGCCTTGTATTCACATCACAGTGGCGCTGCACACTATAATGATCACGGTGCCTTAATGAGGAAAACCTCTTGCCACTGACAGTGAGATGTTGACAACTGGAAGATCAATATCTAGCGAGGTCAGATGTCCTACCCAAGACTTTCCTTTCTGATGTATTAAAACATTACCAAACTGGGGGTGAGGGGGAAGACTGCTTTCTTTTTTCTCAGGGTTGAGTGGGCTTTCTTTATTTAACCTGAGAACCGCAGTCTGTCCCTACCAGCTCTTCCTCAAGAATGCAACTAATGTGACGTGGTTTGTTTGGGATGGAGTTGTCTGTTGGGAGATGTTATCACCAAAAAATGCTTCTAATTGAATATCACTTTAGTTAAGGTGGACAAATGCCCATAGTCCAAATATTTTTTTTTTTAAATGATTGCAGTGAAGTTTCAGTCCGCTTTTCTTAAGCTAAAGGCTTACCCATGTTCCTGTGTACTCGTTCATCAAGCTCTAGTATAACAACTTACTTACATTTAAAAGCATTTTTTTTCTGATTTAGAATAAATACAGCAATGAAGCATTTTGTACTGCTTTATGAGGGGAAAAATATGTTCTCTTAAAAACCTGAATTTTAATAACTTTAGAGTGAAAGTCAAAATTAGATTAAAGAGAGGGTTTAGTGCAATAGGTACACAAACCAGGAAGGGAAAATAATGTAACAGATTTTTTAGTTTCAATTGGAAATTTTATCACATAGGAAAAGCTTCATCCCTTCCCCTACATAAAGAACTTTGTCACGAAAGTTTGTGGAAGCAAAATTTTATGCCTTGCTCATCTCACGAATGGATCTCAATCTCTTATAACCTTAATAGCAAAGATTACATAAGGATTGTTCAGAATTCAGTTTTCATAAGGAAAAACCCTGGAGAACAAATGATATTAGTCCCGAGGAAATTACTTTTACTGCATGTATGTGACTGTAACAGCCTGAGAGGAAAAATCGATGGCTTATCCGCACACCAAGTACCCTTGAGATTATGAAAAAGTGGGGCCTGAATAACTTATTTTACTTTCTGAAGGAGCACTGGGGCAAACATAAAACAAAGCCAACAAAAAACCCCAACCCATTCTTTGTGCAACATTCAGTGCTTGCTGCAGTCTTATTTTCCCAATGTATATTGCAATGCTGCAGAGTACCTGTACCTAAGGTAACACTAACCTTTTCCTCAAGTGCAGAACATGAGAAATGCCAGTTTTCACTCCTGTGCAGATTTCCTAAGTGATCTTCAGTAATTCGTTTACTCTTATTGTGTATCAGTTCCACACTATAAAAGGGGGCTGTTATTTTCCATTCTTTTCAACAATGTATCATAAAAATTGTGAAAATGTATCATAACAATTTTAGAAGGTAAACAGCCATGGGAGGAATATGTAATTATATAGATATATAACTCTTCTTTCTCCTTTTTCTGTTTTCTTTTAGATAGCTTTATTTGTGATTTTAGTAGAAAGTAATGATATAGGAGGCTGTACTACTCAGGAGTGTCTTGAGAATTAATTGCACTGGAGTTTTTTTCTCTGTAAGGAAATTGGGTTTCTCTTCTGGCTAGAAACAGTATATAGACAGTGGAAGCTCCCCTAGAAAGTACTCAGGCTGAGTAGCTTGTCATACTTTTATATGGCCATTTGACAGGGGAATATCAGTCTGCAAATTGTTGTAATTTCGGTCAGCTTCTGTCATAAATTCGTAAATTCTTTTTTTTACTGGCTGGTCTGGGCAACAGATTAATGTTAGTTTTGAGTTTCTGTACAGATGACTCAGCTTTGCCAAAGTAATTTACAGTGTCCTGTATCTTCTGGGTGTCTGTTAAGTCAAGTGGGTGATTTTAAGGTTATTCTTCTGCCCAGATCCATTCACAAAGAAAATCCTGGCAATTGCTGTTGTGCCACGGAGTTGTTAAATCAGGGTTACTCAGCCTGCAACTGCTTTTACTGTAAGCACATAAGAAACAATGTGTACAAGTTAGTGACTCCTCTCTTCAGGTTTGACTCATGTAGGTACAATGGATATTTTTCTCTTTTTTTATTTAGAAAAGTTTTTTTTTCACTGGAAGATACTTTGGTGCTGGGAGCTGGCAAAAGGCTTCTGAGACCTATTTGAGCCTATTTAAACATTCAAGCTATGTTGGGCACCCTGCCCTCACAAAATGATTTGAGACAACCCAAACTCATTTTCAGTCCATGGCTGCCTAGGAGCACCCGGCATTTGGCCAGATGGCCAAGTGAAATCATCACTTGACAGAGTGACTGGCAGCTTCAGTCATTTGAGGTGATGAGTGCGTGTCAGCCTGTCACAGCACGCACCGGCGCTGGGCTGGCATCCTGTTGGTAGCCCCGTTTTCCTCCCTATTTCAGCCGTTGCCTTTTAATCGCAGGTTTCCTCTTTTGTCTTTCCCAGGCAGTGTTGCCATAGCAACGGTGTCTCTTGACCATCCTGCATTCCTCCCATCAGCAGCTACCCCTGTCAGCCTCCCATCAGCGAGGTTTCACCCATCTCAGAAGCTCTCCCTTACAGCTGCTTTCCCAGCACGCACATGCAAAGTTGGCATACTCTTCTGTTGAGGTGTCTCTGGACATTGCAAGTGGAGCCGCTGGGCTGGCACCTGGTTTTATGTTGCGTACTGCCACAATTTTCCATGCAAGGAGTCTGTAGCCAGCTGCTCTTGAACAGTTCAGCCAAAGCTATAGGTATCTGTCAGCGTTTGTAGGCAGTGATACAGCATGGTAGACACAATACTCTTGTTCCTTCAGTGTTTGCATCTGTCTTCCTTTAATAAGACAAGAGTTTTTGTCTTCTGAAGTGACTTAGTGATGAGTTTGGCTTGTGGAGCATTTATCCTTTGAAAAAAACCATGCCTTTTTGATATTTGTTAGGCAGATCAAATAGAAACAACCACTTTCCCCTCCATGAAAATCTCCTCTTTGTATTTAGACTTGACCTGATGCTGATAGTCTTGAAGTTGCAGGTGTAGCTTTGGTGAAATGAGGCTGGAGACTACTTCCTATTCCCAGGACACAGTTTTTCTCAGGCAAATTGTACAAAAAATTATAGTTGGATTTGTAAAAAAAAAAAAAATGTTACTGGTTGCCCCTCAAGCATCTTCCTAAAACCTTTTTAATTTATCACATTTTTGAAATAGATTCATACAGCAGTGGTAACTTTCTCGTCTCAATAAGACCCTAGTGGGTAGAAGAACCCTTTATAGGGTTTGACGAATATATTGAAAGCATTAATTCAAAAAAGTTTCCCATAAATTTCTAAATGCATAAAGGAAGATATTTTTAATGAATTATGGAACAGTCTGTCACAACAGGCTATTTATACAAGAGATTTCCTTTTAACAAAAATTAATGCATCCATTTATTAAAATAAGGATTAATCCTATGTGTGTCATGTGCAAACCATTTTATACCTTTTCACAAAGAACAGCAAGTTCAAACTTAAAGGATAAACTTCCATATGTGGTGCAGCTAGTGAACAGGTGAGTCTGAGATGGGTGGAAAAGAATATATATAGAGAAAACATCTGGGAAGACATGAGATAATCTCTTCTGGAAATCCTGTTATTGAATAATAATTTACCTGAATCTAAACTGAAACATCTACAAGGGACAGAATGAAGACTGTAAGAGAAAATTGTATGCACAGTAAGAGGTGTTAATAAGCCAAATTTCCTGTGTATCTAATGTAGTCACTGGATATATGGGCCATGGGTGCTGCCTGACATTGCTAAAAGTACTGCCCCAAGATACTGCTGTATTTTATTGCTGAGTAATCCAGTAGATAGTAAATGAAAGAGCAGTAATAAAACTAGTTAGTGTGGTAGCCTATTACTCTAAGTGGTAGAGGGGATTGTACCCAATATATCTAATAATTTCAAGTGTAGAAACATAAGGATAGACTCTAAATTAGCTGGTACAAAAGAGTCCTTAGGGAAGTCATCGTGAACAATCCTCTGAAAGTGTCATCTCATTGTCTATAATGTTCAAAAAAGCAAGTTGGATCAGGAAAAAAGGAAGAAATGAACACTGGAAAGGAAACTTTGTGTCTGTACTAAACTCCTTGGTATATGTATATCCTGAACATTTTACAATTCTGGTCATGGTATCTCAGAAGGAATTTCAGTGAACAGAAAAGGTACAGAGAAGGAAAAGAAAGATGGCCAAGGACATAGAATAGCTTGCCTACTGAGTGAGAATAGTGAAAGTATACTATGTTTTATCTTGGAAAAAAAACCTAACACTAACAAGGGTAACAGAACATGAATGCTGTGAATAGTGTGAATAGGGAATAAGTTTTGCTGTTTCTTATGATACCAAAACTAGGGGATACACAAGACGATTAGGTAGTACATTTAAGAGAAAAAAAAAAAAAAAGTAGATTTTCACTCACCATTCAATTGAAGTTGTAGAATTCATTGCCACAAGATGCTGTGGATCTTAAAATATAACTGGCTTCAAAAAGCATAAGTGAGTTGAAAATAGGATTCAGCAAATTCATGGACACACCTTCATCAAGGACTACTGAATAAAAAATTCATATACAGCTGTGGCTGAGGACCTGCTTGGTTTGGTGGGACAGCTCTGTGTTCTTTCCCAGGACATCCATCACTTTGAGTGAAAGACCTTTCACATCACATGGGCTTTTGATCTGGTCCCATACAGCTATTCTTATATACCCTCTAAGATGATGAGCTGGAGATAGTGTTGCCCTGCACAGGTGAATGTGGTTTTTTCAACAAGCCTAAATAGACTGGGGAAAATACTCCACTAAGCTCTAATGCTCTCTTTCTACAGAGCTAGCCTTGATTTCTCTGCTGATGACTTTCTGTAGACGTAGCCAGTGTCCAAAATATATACCTAATTGTTCTTTGAGGGTAAGTTTCCCACTAAAGAAAAAAAAAATGTTTAATTCGTTTTAGTATTTTATTTAGCAATGAACTTTAAAAAAATAAATTATTTCAATAATTTTATTTAAGTGAGAGCATGTAAGGTTTCTAGTTATCATAACTTAGAAATGTCCCTGACCTATCAAGTAGTGGCAGTAAAATGAAATAGAACAGGTCAAATTACTGTAGAACTATATAGAGGTTGAATTTGATTTTAAATAATGCTTTACATCTTTTCCATCAAAGCTCTCAGAGTACTTTGGACTTATGTGGCTTAAATCTCAGTTGGATTTTGGAAGCTTTTTTCCTAAAATGTATCACCATAAAATGGTATTTTTTCAAATTCTTTTTTATAGACTTTTTTCCCCTGTTGCTTTGGGCATGAATTACTTTTCCATTCCTGGTATCTAAAGTCCTGGGTGGCATTTGCTGTCTAGAAGTAGCTACAGGAAATATAAAAATTACAGTTTATTCTCTTACAGTGGGGTACCTGTGAAAACGTTGGTATACACTGCAGTTCTATTGAGACTTTCAGTGAACTGTTATGTTGTTCATTAATTACAGAAGAAATTCAGGTCAAGAAATGGATTCCAGCCCCAGAGATCATTATATTCCTGTTACAGCCATGTTGTGCTAAGAAATAGCATACCCCATCTTTTTACTTCAGATAAATTTCAGTTTGCACCGTCAGATACCTGTATGCGGTGTGGAAGACTCTAACCTAAGCCAGCCTGTGGACTAAATTTCTCCAGATAGACATAAAACTATACCAGGAACAAGTCCCCTTCTTGTATGTTTTTCTCCAAAGCTAGTAAGAATTTTGCTGTTGTTTGGAATAATAGTAATATAACTTCAGCATTGATATCTGCTTGAAGATGTGGATGTTCTTGCTTTCTAATATAATTGTTCTCTGAATGAAGATGTGAATGACTTTGTTTCTTCATTTTGCTTTCAGTTTTGGGGGAGCAAAGGAGTGAGGCAGATGGGAGTTCTTATTATGTTTCAACTGTTTATGCTGGGGAACTGTAAGTGGAATGTCACATCCTACTTCATCCGTCATAATGAGTCAACATATGTTAAGAGTTCAAGATGTTCCCTTCAGCAAAGCGAGGCAGTGTGTGCCAGGGAGAACAACTCAGTGTTTTTGTGTTCACAAATAACTGTAACTACTTAAGGAAACGACAGAAGTACAAACCTGAACAATATAATGCTCTCCCAAGGTCAGATAGCAGTGTTTGGTGAATAATAATGAAGGCTACAATCTGCTAACCTCAACTACTGCTCAGTTTTACTTGTCTCACCTCAGCAAGGAGGAAGAAGTAGGAAAGACCCAGAAGCAACAATGAAAATGATTAGCAGTATGCAAAGAGTTTCTTAAAAGAGAAGGTAAAACAGGGTAAAAGTAGCTCATTCCTTGAATGTATAACAGGAAGCATGATAGGTCTGTAAGAGAAAGTCTGACAGAGGCAATGGATTAGACTCTTCTGTTTACTTTGTTATTATACATTAATGCACTGGGTAGCTGCAGAGTACTGTGTAAATAACAACTTACAGAACTTCTATCAGGCTCTTTTCCCTTATATTATTCAGCAGAAAAAAACCTGATGGAACTTACTGCTGCAAGATATTATTAAAACAACATGCTGATAGCAGTGAAAAGGACTGCAGTACAATATGAAAAATAGAGGCACTTAGTTATTTTCCAAAGGACACAGTTTTATGAGAGCTCAACCCTTGCACTTCAGGATATAAATTAAGAACTAATTAAGTGGGAACACTTATTAACTTTCATCTTAGTCATAAGGGTATTTATTGCTTGTGCTTTGTAGCTCTCTCTAAAGCCTTGTCAGATACTGGCCAAGACTAGTGACATGTCTGACCACACGCGACACTGGCCTGATCTGATACGGCAATTTTCCTGAAAACTGGAGAGCAGTGGGGTTGGGTTTTTCCTATCATATTTTATCTAATATTCTTGCCAACTGCAAAATTGATGAAATATGAAGGGGTTATGTTTTTAGAAAGTGTCACATACTGAGCTCAGACTGAAATACAGAGCAAGGATTAGAAGGCAAATTCTTAGGATCTGAAGTTTAAGTAGAAAGAATGAAAAAAGTGGTAGAGTTGGGATCAGACGCCAGCTGTCTGATCCGTTCTGCATTACGTGGAGTTATTATCAAGAAAATATTTTCTAAAGTGTTATTTAATGATACTGTCACTAGCCAGAAAGGCCCTTAGTTGTTCAACATAAATATACCAGGACCGCAGTCCACAAACAAGTGAGCTTGGGTCTGGTATTGCACAGCTGACCTCACAGCTCCATCTTCTCATAGCTTAAAAATCTGAGCAGTTACCAGGTTTGTGGGCAGGCTTTGCAGACTGCACTGAGCAACATGTTGCTGCAGTGACAGTGCCACAATCTATGGAAAGTAAAACAAGCTCGGAGCCAGCTCAAGGTTTTTCAGTGGTGTTGGCAAAGCTGAATGAGGACATCCTCGGGGAGAAGCTGATCAATTCTGATGACAGTAAAGAGTGGAGGAAGGCTGAGATGAACCACTGAGGAGAACTGGATGATGAAGGCTGGAAAAGGTCCACAGCTTCAGGACTTGCAGAAAAAAGAGGAAGAGTTGGAGGGGTTCCCAGGTTTTCTGTGGCCTGGTTCCTGGTTTTCTGAGAGAGGCCTATGAGGTTTGTGGGGGCTTGTGCAGACTTTGGAGGGCTGTCGGTGCTCACAGGTCCGTTTCTCTCTCTCTTATCCCTCAGCCTCTCATTTTCTGGAAGAAAACCTCATGCTTCTTTACCTGTGACTGATTCCTGTCTGGTATTGGAGCTTCTTCCTCCTGCCCCTGGTGACCATGTTACCTGTGCATCCCTGCCAAAAGTCCCCTCTCCCTTCTGCAGTAGCATACTCCTCCTGCTGCAACCTCGGGAGCTTTTGCTCACCTGAGCTGGTGCTGCTGTGTGAGAGGGAGGGCAGTGGACAGGGCAGGGGCAAGGCCCTCTCCTGTGGTAGAGAAAGGGCAAACATAAGTAAGTGGGGTGAGGATAAGCCAGACAGGAGAGCAGTGGCAGAGGACTTTGGAGGTTGAACTTGGAGGGTTAGGACAATGCATTGCTCAAATGCCAGACCTTCTCTCTCCTCCATTTCTTCAAAGCAGGGAACCAGGGGTGTTCAGCAGTCAGCTGCCTTAGCCAAATGCTGATTTTTGTCTATACATAAATCCAGTCTTGTACTTGGCTACATTTGTTTGAGCTACGGTCACCTCTTTGGCTTACAGCAATAGTCTGAGCTCACCTTACACTGTCCCGGCACTTTTTTTGGGGTGTGTAGTGGGGCTGCAGGGAGGGAAACGAAAGGGGAAGGATTACTGCTGCACCCACAGAAAGCTCCTGCATGTTGCCAAAGTTGTTTGTCTGAGACTTAGACAAACATCTTGGAAAAATCCAGCCTCCATCCCACTGTGCATCCCACAGTCAAAGCGCAGGCACGTATTTATCAGAAACCTATCATGCACCAGATGGTAGAATAAAGTGGTTGTTTAAACACAGTGTGACTTAGGGTAACATGGCATAGCACATTCTCAAAATATGCCGCATGTGTTTCTTCACAGATCTCAACTAAAGTATAGCAATGAATAACTTCTTAAAAATCCTGGTACAACAACATGCCTTTTGTTTCTCACATGCTATCTAAGAGTTGCTGCAGCAAATACAGGGAAGGAATTAAATCTGGAATTGAGCTTCACTGAGTACAATGCTGAAAGAGGAGTTTTATTTTAAAGCCTGGGCCTACACCTGTGCAGTGTGTGAAGTTCTGAGGGACTTGCATGCTAGATCTACCCAAAGCACTAAACTGCCACCAGGTTATCTGGCTGCTCTCTGCTGCAGGCCAAATCTGTGCCCTTCACAATATTCTGGCCCAGGACGTACACATAAGCTCTGCCTATGCACAGAGGTCTTGAGCAGCTGTGGAGAGACTATGCTTCTGGTGGAAGAATTGGGACCTGTAGTGGGTTCACCTTCCCCCATTTTGGGGCTCTGTGGGGAAACTATGCTAGTCCATGTGGTCAAAATACTCTTTGCCTAGCATCTGTGCGTGAAGAACAGCCCTCACTCCCTACCTTACGTGGCTGTGTTGGGCCTGCTTCCATTCATGGGTTATAGAATAAGCTCAAAAACTTCATAACTCAATGATTGTAGCAATTATTTTTAATAAGTAAAGTAAAACCTACTGGGGAAAAGGCAACTTGCTCTCTGCAGCATACAACTGCCTTGTCTTGGTGGGTCAATATCCTGTGATTCAGAGACCCAGATGAACTCCACAAAGCTTTTATCATTGAGAATCTGCAGTGTATTAGGCACAGCTTCCTTGGGGGTGAGCATCTCTGAGATTATGATCAAACCAAGTACTCCATAAGAAAATGTTTCTTATTAAATTTTGACATGTACGCTTCCATAATTTCTTAATTACTTTTCTCAGTTCCCAAATCTTCAGGTAAAAAGAAAAATAGAAAAAGTTGCAGATGAATATTTGGTACAGGTTTGATTGTTTTCACTTTTCTCTCTATTACATAACTGCTTTTTCCTTCGCTTGGAAGAAGTGTTATTACTCACATGTGATTCATAATCCTCTCCCCCATCTTGTGTCTCTGTTTTCCCTCCTGAGCATGATCTACTAAATTTTCTGACAATATTTTTTGAATTACTTTCCATGTCTGCTAATGCTGTGGAGGGAATACAGGCAGCAGAGAGCAAGTGGGTCTCTACTCTCACTTGCCTGTTATCTGAGGAATTATGAAATAAATTTTGCTTGTAGAATCTCCACCTCAAATAATGTCCAAAGAGACTTTTACACCTCAGCTAGTCTTCCTTATAACAAATGTTGGTTGCCAGATTTATTGGTGTGATGCCCATGCTAGAATCTGCAAACTTGGCTCTCAGAATCCGGTGGGTGACAGTCAGAACACATCTCTCTCTAAACCAAGTGGGCTGGATCTGAACACGACTGCAAGACAATAAACACAGAACTCTTAGTGCAGTCACTTGTACACAATCTCTCTCTAGAGAAAAAAACCCCAACTTTTAAATCTGTCAACAATAGTTTTATCTTTAGGCAAGATTTCTTGTGAGTAGTAGCCCATTCTGTCAAGCATGTGGTCAACAACTTGCTGTGTCAAAGGAGCAATAGCACGTCTGAAATGCAAAACACCACAGGATCAATTAAAGCAGAAGAAATATTAAACAACCAAAAATGTGCTGGAATGTTCTCTTCTGCCACTGTAGGGCCCAGCTTAAAATCTGAAATTTCTTGATTGCATTTAGTGTTTTAACCTACTCGATCTCCTTTTTTCATTAAAATCACTTAATCTTTGCCTTGTTATTTGCCTTGCTTTGTAGAATTCTTTTTTTTTTTTTTTTGATCTGTGTGTCACCACTGCTCCTTCTGTGTAAGCTAAGCATATGTAGTGTAAAATGGCTTGCCACTATCTGAAGGGCTTTGTTTTCCCCTGGCTCTGAGAATTAGAAATAAAGATATCTCCTTCAGGTGTTTGCCAGAAGTGTTGTAAATACAATGGTTTGGGACCAGAAGACAAAGAATGGCATCTCAATACTCTCTCAAGCCTTGTATTCTGTGACCTCCGTGATTTCACTTTTCTTCATCTGTAACTACAGGGTGGGTGAGGAAAACATGCACAAAATCCAGCATTTTTGCATTTAGATTTTAAAGTGATGATGACTGGGCACTGCAGTCTCTTCTCAGGTTTGTGCTCTGTAGGACAAGATTTCATATGGGGCTGAGGAGCCTACAGCAAGGGAGAGCGTAACAGCCATCAAGCTGGAGGCATTGGTGGGGTAACCTTACAGACACCTGTGATCTGATGTCATCTCTACAAATTGGAAATCACAGACAGGACAGTAATTCATCAAAGTTCTATTCAGTAGTTAATTTTCACATTAATTGTACCAGAAAGAAAAGAAAACAAGTCAGATTATCAAGATCAATAGTAGGATGGGATTACCTGATTTTTTTCTCACCAACCTAATTCATAAACAAATGTAACACATGGAATTATTGATAAATGGTGTTAATGAGATTAATACTCGATTCCTATCCCATTTCGGGTACTAAATGAGGTTGCTGAAACAGAAAAATAGAGCTACACTTTGAAGTAAAGCAATGTTTACTAAAGTAATTGAAAATAAATAAAATAATAATTAAAACCAACAGCTTCTAAAAATACATAGATGAATAGCCCTTCATGAAATGAAGGGTAAATGAGTGAAAGCACACGTTATTGAAATATGGCTGTCACTAGTTTTAACAGTATTTCCATTTTTATCTGAAAGAATAAACTATTGTTTGTTCAGTATTCATATAGTGCAGAGCATTCTGGTCTATGCCTAGGTCTCTTGGGCACTGCAGTAATTAGTAATTAATTAGTAAAAGAAATAATGAGTAATGTGGAAGCCAACATCTTAAATAAGAAATAGGATTCCATCATGGCATTATTTAGCCTATTACTAAGAACACAGAAAACTTCAAAGGATATTTTTATTCCATAGTTGCAAGACAAAAGTAGATCGTTATTAACATAATTTAGTAATCAGACTTAAAGGAATAACTCAATAGTATATATTTATTTAGTGAAGAAAACCTGTCTCAAACAATATTATTATCTAATTAATACCAAAGATCCTTAAAAATAAAGAAACAAAATAAAAATAAGTAGATAGGATAGAACAATATAGTTCAATTAGTAAATAGTTTCTCTTAAGAAATGTTCTTACTAAATCAAAGTATAGGATTTAGAAAGAATGTTCAAGGTCATTTGCCAGTTACTGCTCAAGGTCATACAGCATCCTTATGTGCATATTCCAGGGAAGGCAGAATAATTTCAAGAGGGTTGAGTTACAATAACTCTATACTGCGTGAATGTCAAAATGGCTAGAGGAGCTCCAATTTAATATAGGATTAGTGTTAAAAATAATGGAAGGCAGAAAATCAGTCCAGTTAAGTATCACATAAGGCAAAAGTTGAAATTAGTTAATGTGAAGTTTTATTAAATGTTTGCAGTAAGTGCAGTGAGGTTTTTGTACTGTTTGTGTCAGTTTGGAGATTAGAGATGCTCTCCCAATATGTTGTCAAATGCAAAGACCATATGACAAAAAGGAATAAATACTGACCAATTTAAGGTACAGAAAAAAAAAAAAATACAAAACTCTGAGCTTTTGGTATTTAGTTAGGGTAATCACTATCTGTTTTAATTAGTGAGCCAGAATGGAAATATAGCAGAATTCAAAAGAATGTGGTATTTGCACACATTGAATGGCTTCCATAAATAGAAACACAGAACACATTGAAAACGAATGTAAAAATGGATTCTACTTTTTATTCAACACAAGCATGAAGGTTTAAGCAAGACTAGGAATTATAAGAAAATTCTTTCATTTGCCCCTCAAGCACACAGATGATAGCTGTTATAAAAGGGAGAGTGCTAGTTTTTTTCTTTTGCATGTGTTACTTGATATGCAAACACAGGACAGAAGAGGGGTTGAGAATGATGTAAGCTGAACTTGTAGGAAAAGAATGGTGCTGATAGTGCTAGTAAATCCTCAGCTATGTTTAAATTGGTAATTAGTTTTAGTATGGCTAATGTCATAGTAGTATGACAGTACTATGGCTTAGTAGTATGGCTTCAGTATGCCTAATTGTCAGGGTACCTTCAGTGTCCTGACAATTCTGTGACCTTTAGAATGAAAGCTAACCCTAAGAAAATAAGCTCAGAAAGATATGACATAATACACACTATTCTAAAATTCATACATACACTGCATATTATTGTCAGGCAAATGCACTGCAAGAATTATGACCTCTGTGTACTTTAGCAATAATAAAACCAGTGAACAAGGTAACTTAGTAAATTAGGTTATGATTAAATTCAGCTTAAAAGACAAAATGCAAACCCTGTCTTCTTACAGCTGCAATATACTCCATGTGTATTGTATGTGTAAAAGAGACAATTAAAGTAGTTACCAAGGCAAATTTGTCTCAGATATCAGATGTAAATCCTATACTCCAGCCTATAATCAAGAGAACAATTTAAAAATCTGGAGACTGCTTTGGAGCAGTGTCTTTTTTGCTTCTGGCGTAGCCTTCTCAGTTAATACATGGAATGAGAATTCTGCACAGAAATCTGTGGAGACATGCTATAGGTATTGATTTTGGATATTCCTGAAATCAGAGCCTGGCAGGAGTCTGAATTTTTGGAACAAGGATTTGGATCCTAGTCAGTTCACTGTTCTAGAAAAGCAGGGTTTTTTTTACTCTTCAAGGACAGATTTTGACTTCCTTTGAAGTGCAGAAATTCCCAATGGAGTCTTTTAGTAATAAATATTGATTCATCTTCTCTCTGTCCTTTAGAGTAGATTGCAATAGTCCCTCTCTTAGCTGTCCTTGCTTTTTGTTGTATGGTTGTCAGTTTATGTTGGTACCTCTGATTGCTAGGAAAGCACCAAAGTCACTAACTCTGTTAGTCGGAGTCCTAAATAGGTTTTGAAGAAAGTGACTCTTCCTTAGGTGAAGAGCATCAAAGGACTAAATGCTTCTTATTTGTATTTGGTAGCAGTTCAAGGACATTGTCAAGTCAGGACAATTCTGACCTCAGTGCCTTCTGACCTTTAGGTGGTAAAATTTGGTATATACGTCTGTTCTTGGATAATTTTAAAAATTGATCAGAACTCCGTCCAGTGGTATCAATACATAGCTCTTTCTTCAGCCTTTTTATATTGGTACTTTTTAATTTGCTTTAAGTTTAGCAATGAAACCAGTTTTGATTCTGGATCATGAGTCCACCATTTAGGCTGGGTAGGTGGCGCTACATGTTACCTACCCATCCATTAGGTGGCATCTAACTTTCAGAAAAGTTAAACTTTTTATGCATTGCTCTTATTTTCCTGGTAATGCTTTTAAATCTAATTTAATATTGTTAATTAAATTATATCAGTATTGAAATAGTATTAGAGAATTATTTTTTTTCTATGGGAAAATTTGGCTTTGATAGTATAATACAATAATTGCTTGAAATTCTAGCATTTTTTTAAGTTTCACTTGGGGCAGCACATCCCACTTTGAAATAAATGTAAAAGGGCTTAATTCCACAAACTAATTCTAGTCTCAAAGAAAAATTTCTAGATTAGCTATAAAAATTAGTATTCCACTTACTCATAGAATCACAGAACCACAGAATCATTTCAGTTGGAAAAGACCTTTAAGATCATTGAGTGCACCTGCAAACCTAACACTGCCAAGTCCACCACTAAACCATGTCCCTATATGCCACATCTACAAGACTTTTAAATACCTCCAGGGATGGTGACTCAACCACTTCCCTGCGCAGCCTGTTCCAATGCCTGACAACCCTTTCAGTAAAGACATTTTTCCTAATATCCAATCTAAACCTCCCCTGCCGCAACCTGAGGCCATTTCCTCTCATCCTATCACTAGTTACTTGGTAGAAGAGACCAGCACCCACCTCCCT
>VYZV01023149.1:65653-79798 GCA_013401275.1 Pandion haliaetus
TCTCCCCTCAGCCTCCTTATCTCCAGGCTAAATAACCCCAGTTTCCTCAGCTGCTCCTCATAAGACTTGTTCTCTAGACCCTTCAGCAGCTACATTGCCCTTCTTTGGACATGCTCCAGCACCTCAGTATCTTTCTTGTAGTGAGGGGCCCAAAACTGAACACAGTATTTGAGGTGCGGCCTCACCAGTGCTGAGTACAGGGGGACGATCACCTCCCTAGTCCTGCTGGCCACACTATTTCTGATACAAGCCAGGATGCCATTGGCCTTCTTGGCCACCTGGGCATAGGCCGGCTCATATTCAGCTGGCTGTCATACAACACTCCCAGGTCCTTTTCTGCCAGGCAGCTTTGCAGCCACTCTTCGCCAAGCCTGTAGCGTTTCATGGGGTTACTGTGACCCAAGTTCAGGACCTGGCACTTGGCCTTGTTGAATTTCATACAATTGGTCTCAGCTCATCGATCCAGTCTGTCCAGACCCTTCTGTAGATCTTTCCTACCCTCAAGCAGATCAACACTCCCTCCAAACTTGGTGTCGCCTGCAAACTTACTGAGGTTGCACTTGATTCCCTCATCCAGATAATTGATAAAGATATTAAACAGAACTGGTCCCAATACTGAGCCCTGGGGAACACCACTTGTGACTGGCCACCAGCTGGATTTAGCTCCATTTACCACAACAGTTTGGGCCCAGCCATCCAGCCAATTTTTTCACCACTCCAAGCCATGAGCAGCCAGTTTCTACAGGAGAATGCTGTGGGAAAAGGTGTCAAAGGCTTTACTGAAGTCCAGGTAAACGAGATCCACAGCCCTTCCCTGATCCACTAAGGAGGTCACCTTGTCATAGAAGGAGATCAGGTTAATCAAACAGAACCTGGCTTTCATAAAACCCTGCTGACTGGGCCTGATCACCCGGTTGTCCTGTACGTGTGATGGCACTCAGGATGATCTGCTCCATAACCTTCCCTGGCACCGAGGTCAGACTGACAGGCCTGTAGTTCCCCAGATCCTTCTTCTGGCCCTTTTTGTAGATGGGCGTCACATTTGCTAACTTCCAGTCAACTGGGACCTAAAGACTGAGGCAAAGAAAGCATTAAGTACCCCAACCTCTTCCTCATCCTTTATCACTATGTTTCCCCCCACATCTAATAAAAGATGGAGATTGTCCTTAGCCCTCCTTTTGTTGCTAATGTATTTATAGAAACATTTTTTATTGTCTTTTATGGTAGTAGCCAGATTAAGTTCTAGTTGGGCTTTGGCCCTTCTGATTTTCTCCCTGCCTAACCTCATGACATCCTTGTAGTCCTCCTGAGTTACCTGCCCCTTCTTCCGAAGCTCATTAACTTTCTTTTTTTCCTGAGTTCCAGCCAAATCGCTCTGTTCAGCCAGGTAAGTCTTCTTCCCTGCACATGGGAACAGCCTGCTCCTGCACTTTTAAGATTTCCTTGAAGAATGTCCAACTTTCCGGGACTCCTTTGCCCTTCAGGACCACCTCCAAAGGGACTCTCTCAATCAGGCTCCTCAACAGGCCGAAGTCTGCCCTCTGGAAGTCCAAGGTAGCAGTTCTGCTGAACCCCCTCCTTACTTCTCCAAGAATTGAAAACTGTCATTTCATGATCGCTATGCCCAAGACGGCTTCCAACCATCACATGACTCACAAGTCCTTCTCTGTTTGCGAACAACAGGTCCAGTGGGGCACCTTCCCTAGTTGGCTCACTCATCAACTGTGTAAGGAAGCTATCTTCCACACACTCCAGGAACCTCCTAGACTGTTTCCTCTCCATTGTATTGTATTTCCAGCAGACATCTGGTAAGTTGAAGTCCCCCATGAGAACAAGGGCTGGTGGTCGTGAGAATTCTTCCGGCTCCTTATAGAATATTTCACCCATCTCTTCATCCTGGTTGGGTGGTCTATAACAGAATCCTACCTTGTTGGCCTTTCCCCTGATTCTCACCCATAAACACTTGACCCTTTCATCACTATCATCAAGCTCTAGACAGCCAAAACATTCCTTAACATACAGGGCTACCCCACCGCCTCTCCTTCCTTGCCTATCTCTTCTGAAGAGTTTATAGCCAACCATTGCAGTACTCCAGTTGTGAGAGTCATCCCACCATGTTTCTGTGATTGCAACTATATCAGTTTTCCAGCTGCACAATGGCTTCCAACTCCTCCTGTTGCCTGTGCTGCGTGCAGTGGTGTCGATGCACTTCAGTTGGGCTATTGATCCTGCCATCTTTTTTAGGGGAGAAGCTGTAATTCCTATGTGAGCGTTCTCAGGCACTTCCATGGTTTCTAACACATCAATAACCCTTGTGTCTTTGCTGCTACATGGATCTCTATCCCCTACTTCTACTGAGATGGCAGACCAAAGGACCTCATTAGCACACCTTCACTCAAACACTGACATGCTGCCTCCAGGTTTACACCTAGTGAGCCTGGTTTTATCCCCTTCCCCCTTCAAATCTAGTGTAAGGGTCTTTCAATGAGCCCTTCTAAGTCTTGCACAAAGAGCCTTTTCTCCCTTTGTGACAGGTGTACCCCACCTGTGTAGACCAACCCATGATCAAAGAACCCAAAATTCTGCTGGTGACACCAGCCTTGGAGACATGTATTGATCTGCTGGCTCTTCCTGTTTCTTCCTTCGTCATTCCCTGTAACTGGAAGGATAGAGGACACTACTTGTGCTCCTGATCCCTTAACCAGTTATCCCAAGGCCCTGAAGTGTCTCTTGATTGCCCTCAGACTTCTTGTTGCAATTTCACTGCTGCCTACCTGAAAATCAACAATGGATAATAATCTGAGGGCCGTACCAGGGTAGGAAGCTTTCTCTTCACATCTTTAACCTCGGCCCCAGGGAGGCAGCAGACTTCCTAAGAAGTGGGTCCTGTCTGCATATTGGGCCTTCTGTTCCCCTCAGGAAAGAGTCTCCTATGACAATGACCTGTCTTTTTTTCTTTATGGAAACAGTTTTGATGCAGGGCATAGGCCAACTTAACCTTGGCAACTCCTCCAACCTAGGTGAACCACTGTCCTCGTCATTGTTCAGTTCCACTTGCATTGGAACCATTTTGCATTGCGTAATACTCTTGGAATTATCCTAGATAACTTTGAAAATATCTGTAACAATGTTCTTATTTATGTTGCTAATAAGATCTCCCAACTCAAATTCTCGTTTTTTACTCCTCATCTTTGTAAACACTCCTATATTTGGTAGCAAATTGTTCATGCTGAAAACCATATTCATTACTTCATCTAGAAGACCCATGTTTGCTGCCGTCTGAGGGGCCCATCTTCCTGAGGCAGTAGAAATATGCAGCTTTCTACGGCCAAGGGCACACAAGGAAGTGATGTAACTGCTCTCATAACTAGTGCTCTTAACTCCTCATCCTAAATGACAGGTATCTACTTATGGCAGGACTGATGGGGAGTGGAACTGGATATAAAAATGAGACTATGTCCATAGCAAGATGTCTTCATACTGTAAGTTTGTATCCTCTGCTTAATTATGTAAGCATTATTGTAAAATTGGTAAGAATAATGTATACAGCTTGCAGGACTTCTAGCAATATTACATCATGGAGCTTTGAATGAACATATAGTTCTTATAGGATAAGAATTTGGGAATGTTGGCTGGTGTCTTAATACAAAAACCATTTGTGCTTCTGTGGGTGCGTGACTGTAGAACAAAAAAACCACTTGAGTGTTTACCAGGCTAATCTCAAAATCTGGGAACTTCTGTGGAAATAGTGCTTCCTTGCACGTGTTTTGAATCACAGGGAGAGTGGCAGACTGGTTGATTAGTTCATAAAGAGAAAAACTTTCCCCCAAATAAAGCAGAATGACTGTTTGTTTTAGTAATTCCTAGCAGCTTGGAGGCGTGCCTGTAGCCAGTCACATCATTTGTGACTTCCTGGGTGCATTTGTAAACACTCATCGTAAAAGGTCTCATTCATTTTGGTACACAGAAGCTTGAATCAAAGCATTCTTTATACAACTCTTGAAAAGATGCTGTTGAAGTTGTGCTTTAAGAACAATTATGGTTGAATCTTTGGTCCATTATATCTTAACGGAGTATTGATGAAGCAACACAACCACCTAAACAGCCAAAGTTGAAATTTAGGCATGGAAAGAAAAGTGGAAGATTGAAAGACTGTCCTTTCTTTTTTGTCTTCTGGAACATTTTAAAGAGACTATTTACTATCAACAACAACAATATATTTTTTTCCTAGAAAAGAAGATTTGCAGAGGTGTAGGGGCTTTAGCTTAGGTTGCAAAAACTCCAAAATAATAAAAAATGTCATACTAACCTTCATGTGAAAAGGACAGTTGTGTATGAGATTCAGTTTGGTAGAGGCATATATGATTTAGATCCAGTTGTTTGCTAATAGAGCTAGTTCTTTTTTTTTAAGTGGAGAATGGCAAAATTTCATATTCATCAAAAGCTTCTGTACCAGTGGCATCACAGCAGCCTGTTTCACAGCTCTTGAGATGTGTTGTTCCAATGACTTCATAGGCCATACCCATTCTGCATCCTGGGCATTGGGTAGACTGAAACCTCTGCACATGGAGACACCACAAGAACAAGACATGATGAAACATGATGCGGGCAGACTAAGGTCATGAGCTTCAGGCAAAGCTGCCTCCAAGTAGGATTCTATCCCAGACTTGCAATAAAATACCATCTTTCCCCAGGGCATTGTGGTTGAAATAAGCCTGGTAAACTGGTTACTGTGGTGTGTGTCCACTACAGCCTGTGGCTCCTCACTGGCTCAAGAAACTATGGAACTTAACTTTTATCAGTGCAGTAAATGCAAAGAGTCTTGGAAGCTGCAAAACAGATCCCTTAACAAGCACCCTCAATAACAGCGTATGCTGCAGAACAGGCAAGTCCTTCGGCATGTCTGTCTTCTCTCTGCAGCATATTAGCTTTGTTTGTGCTATGATTTGAGCAGTTGCTCATTTTTCACATATTGCATCTGGAGTGACTCCAAGGAAACCGGGAGATAGTCTCATTGACATCTGGTTGCTGACATATTAACAAGGACTTTGGCTTCCATTTCTCATTTTCCTTCCTGAGATCTTTATATTGTTGAATAGTACCAGCATGAGGATCAATAAAACTACAGGTTCCTGTGAAATCAGGAACTATAAGAGCTGGTCACAATTCACAGGGTGTTTCTACTCCATTACTTGATAAAATATACTCTTCTCTTCATATATGTTGTGCAAATTTTGGTAGAAAAAGAGCTTGCAATTTGATTCCTTGAAGTGTTTGTGTTGGGAGAGCTCTTGTCGCATATGTTCACAGAGAGTGAACATAAAAGGGGCCTGAGGATAGACAAAAAAATCTGTTTGACTATCTGACAAATAGTTACAGAAACATTTTGCATATTTACCCATCTTCTAAAAGAAACATATTGCTATGCAACAAAAATGTGTTTACTGTAAAACAACATAGACAGTAGTGCTTAGAACATACTTGAAAGAGTTGGATTTTGTAAGCAGCTAATTTGCATAGAAACACAAGAACATTTGAAGCCTAAGAGACAGCATCAAGGGATAAAAGACATCCATTGGGACTAGTCTCCATTAACCTTAGGTTTGTATAATTTTATTTTCCTCTCAGGACTGAATATTTGTTTAACTATTAAATCAGTTCATGAAATTATTCTTTGTCCTTAAAAGTACAGTGAGGAACTGCCTTGCCACCAGATTAGTCTAAATTCCTCTTGAACTGGTGTTGCTAAATTTATATAACTTTGTTATATCACTGGCAACTTATATTTCTAACACTTCATGCAAAATAAATTCGTTCTCACTTATGGGGTAGTGCTCCTTCTCAGTTACAGCCTGAGACCTGCTGATTTTTTACTTAGTTATCCCAATAGATGGTTGGCATTCATATTAATTTTCTCTCTCTTCTCAGCCAGGCTGTGCCTCAGTGAGGCATCAAACCAAAGCCAAATTCATGTAGCACATTCAAATTTCAACCTTGTTACTGAAGAGAATGCCAAGAGTTTAAAAAGTGTCAGGCCTTTGAGATTGAAGAATAAGATGCTGGAAAAGAAAACTTTCCAACTCAGCAAGATGATGACTTTTACCTCTGAGAGTTCTATGTAAAAATCTCGAAGCAGCTAAGTGAAAGATGTCCTCAAGCATTAATGATAATGGAATGGTAAATCTAACTATTATGATGCATATAAAAAATTGAAAATAATTCCATTATGTAATTAAGCAACTAAAATCCTTCTTCCCAATCCGGTACTCTGAACTGCTACATGAAAAAAAGAGGCTTTGGAAACTCAACCAACATAACAAATCTCAGTTACTTTTAATTAATGTGAAATTAACTATATTTTGCTCAGGGATTTGTTAGCAGAAAAGAGAGATTTTCACTTCTGGATAGCCATGTAAAATCACGCCAGGGTTTAGAGTTGAAAGTTGTTACCTTTTCTATGTAGCTGTGTAGCAGTTTCTTTGATTTCCTGTATGTTTTTGTAGAAAATGCAAGCTTTTTCTGCTGGTTGCAATGCTAGAGGTTAAGGTTTCCTGATGATTTGGTTGTACATCTCATGGAGTTGCAAATTTGAACTTAAAGGTAAAAATAGAAATCTCTCTTAGATATTACTTTTCCAGAAAGCATCTAGATTCCTCAGTGGTATTTACTGAGGCTTGTGCTATCCCTGCTCTATGCCTTAAGAAGTGTCACTAGAGCTGTTTGAGGCTAAACAGGTGACTGGATGCCAACGATCTAAGCAGGTAAAGTACTGAAATGGTTCATGGTGGATGTCTATACTGGAGAAGGTAAGGAACAGGAAGTTAATATTTTCACAAGAAATATTCATGTTGGCATGCGTGATACGGCCACAATATTCTGATGACACACAGAAATGGAATGGCTGGAAAAGTTGCAGAATGCCCATCTATAGAGATCTGTAAGAACAAATTAAACTACCATCTATTAACAGTAACAAGATATTAACAGTGACCCTATTTTGGGATAGGGACAATCAACTGGATTACCTTTCATGTTCCTTTACAATTGTGTTTTCCTATGATTCAAGGTCATCTCTGTCCATAGCCGTACTTTATTAATCCCTAATATTAACACAACAGTTAAAAAAGATGTCCAGTATATCTGATAATAACTGATCTATCTATAAGATTATGGTGACAGTTTAAAACATAAGGTTAGAATATGTTAATAATAACAAAGATGAAACATAGGTAATCTAAAATTAGGCCGAGGAAGAGCAATTATCACCTTTGTTACTAGTAGCACCAGTGTCCCAAGGGACTTTCTTTTTCTGCTTATGGGGTACATCTTGTCCGCACCAGCAATACTATGTGAAATGGAGTTCTAGCTGAAAGATGTTTCATTTAGAGCAAATATTGAAACTTAACAGATGCTTGCCTTCAGCTGTACAGAAAAGACAAACAGCCTCCAGACAAGCCAGCCCCATAGAGCTTTTTACTTGCTTAGTTTTAGCAAGATATATGAATATCTACACAGATGGAAAACGAGAGCTAGGATTAGACGTTAATAGAACCCACTGGGAATAGGGGTCCTGATGTTGCCAGAAGCAAAGTCCCTTCAACTCTCTGTGCAGTGGGGGAGACATGAGTGTGCAAAACACTCTGCTGAAACAGGCCATGGAGAACAAGATCTGCCAAAGCCCCATCTCGGCAGTCACAGACTGGAAGGAAGTAAAAGCATTGTGCAAGTACCTATAGAGATAATGCATGGAAAGAAAACAGGAGGGAAAGCCTGCTCTGTCACAAAATGCCCTAGATATATCATAGAATCATAGAATGGTTTGAGTTGGAAGGGACCTTAAAGATCATCTAGTTCCAATCCCCTGCCATGGGCAGGGACACCTTCCACTAGACCAGGTTGCTCAAAGCCCCATCCAACCTGGCCTTGAACACTGCCAGGGATGGGGCATCCACAGCTTCTCTGAGCAACCTGTTCCAGTGCCTCACTACCCTCATAGTAAAGAATTTCTTCCTTATATCTAATCTAAATCTACCCTCTTTCAGTTTAAAGCCATTACCCCTTGTCCTACCACTACGTTCCCTGTTAAAGAGTCCCTCCCCATCTTTCCTGTAGGCCTCCTTTAAGTACTGTAAGATTGCTATAAGATCTATTTAGTCTTCTCTTCTCCAGGCTAAACAACCACAACTCTCAGCCCATACTCATAGGGGAGGTGCTCCAGCTCTCTGATCATCTTCATGGCCCTCCTCTGGGACCACTCAAGTAGGTCCATGTCTTTCTTATGTTGGGGGCCCCATAGCTGCATGCAGTACTCCAGGTAGGGTCTTACGAGAGCAGAGTAGAGAGGAAGAATCACCTCCCTTCACCACTCCTGGTCATGCTTCTTCTGATGCAGCCCAGGATATGGTTGGCTTTCTTAGCTGCAAGCGCACATTGCTGGGTCATGCTGAGCTTCTCATCAACCAACACTCCCAAGTCCTTCTCCGCAGGGCTGCTCTGAATCCATTCTCTGCCCAGCCTGTATTCGTGCTTGGGATTGCCCCAACCCATGTGCAGGACCTTGCACTTGGCCTTGTTGATCTTCATGAGGTTCTCACAGGCCCACCTCTCAAGCCTTTCAGGGTCCCTCTGGATGGCATCCCTTCCCTCCAGCGTGTTGACCACACCACACAGCTTGGTGTTGGCAAACTTGCTGAGGGTGCACTCAATCCCACTGTCCATGTCGCCAACAAAGATGTTAAACAGATGTTAAAAGATATTAAACAGATATGTTACAGATGAAATTTTGCTTCTGTAGAGAGCCATACATTTGTATCCCAGAAGATGTTCTGGCCCTGGAATAGTCCGGTTGAATTTTTCCTGGTGTGGATGGACAGCAGAATTAGCCTAACTCAGTCAGCCTGGTCTCAGCTTTATTTCACTTTCACTGGCTGGACTCAGTGTAAGGACCCTGTGGGCATCCCTACCTCCTGAAGGTTTGGTTGCTGGGGTGCAGGACCAGCTTACACACAGTGCAGCTGAGGGCTGCCCCTGCTGGTGTGTTGTGATGGCCAGTGACTCCCTGGGGTCCAGGAGCATTGAGGGGTCCCCACGGTGGGTGGCAGGTCAGGGCCTGGCATCCAGGGCCCATCCCACCACCCCAGCCAGGAGACACTATGGGACAGCCCCAGCCATGGGCATTAGGCACCTCTCTGGGGGCAGGACAGGGTGTTGTCCCATGGGTGGGGTCAGGATCAGCCCCGTGGAGGGTACCAGGGTCAGACGCAGTCCTGCCTCTTCACCACAGGCTTGACTGATGCCCGGCTGCCATGCCAAGCTCTGCCGCCTGCAGGAGACCTGGCCCATGCTGCCCCCTGATAACTCAGCTTCTCTTTTCCTCGTGGTAATGAAGCTCGAGTGGTTACATAGTCTCATCCAAGTGGTGCTTAAAACTCATGTTGTGGCTTGAAATTCCTCTGCTCTCTTCCTTTGCAACCATGACTGCTTATATGACCACCACTTCTGTGTCCAGCTGTGCTGCTTCCCTCTGCATCTCTCCTTACTTCTGTGAGGACATGCTTCAGGCACAAACATCTCCAAAGCACTCATTGAAACGTGATGAACCAACTGCAGCTTCTGCCCGACTTCATCTTTATTGATAGTGCCATTCTTCAAAACCACCTCAGCCCACGCTGCAGTGGTCTTGTCTTTCCTTGCCATCCCTAAGGAAAAAGGATGCACCATGAACCCTTTTCCTCTCTGTTGGCTGCCCCGAGTGGGGGCTGCTGAAGTTTTAACCTCTAATCTGGTGTGGGAGTTTGATCAGCAAACTAGCTCTGACACAGGAGGCCAAAAACCTTTGAGGAATATGACTGTCTTGCTTATTAAGCCTGTCCAATTCCAGCCATCGAGTACTCAAACTAATCTCTGGTAATAGCTACATAAAGGGTCACTGCTTGAAAGAAACAACATGATGGAGTGTTCCCTTGTGTTCCACTTTTCCATCCTCTTTTTTCCCTTTGAACTGGAAGACCATGGGCAATAGCGATAAAATTTCTTTGTCTATGTGGAAAACACTTTACTAAGAAAATTAATTTATTCAGTAGAGATATCTTCCTTTTTCTAGATACACAGAAAATCAAAATGCACGGTGGAGCAGTAAGTGGAATAGGAGGGTTTTTCTTTGGTTTCAGTTTATTGCAGTGAAATTCACTGCTGTGCTAGAAGTAGTGTCACAGTAATGAGTAATGTCACAAGGGTTCCAGGTAAGTGCAAATTTTGGGTGAATATCGTGCCATATTTACTGTGAAACAGCATCACTGTTCTGAGAAAGGTTGCAAATGAGCTCTTCTACAAAAAAGCATATTTTCCTCCCTTGTAAATATCATACATTTTGACACGTGGAAAGTTGAAAAGAAGAAAAAAAAGACTTGCACATCAGGAATATATAACTTCATTATATCATTTCTGCCAAAGAAGATTCTATATGTCAAGAACATGTTATATACCTCTTGAGTGGCAAGAGAAGAAGAGTTCCTCTGTTGAGTTGGAAATAATCTATTGGAAGGTTTCTTCACTGAAGTTGCAGTCAAACAAACGTATTTTAGTTTAAGAGACAATGTAGTAAAACAAAGCAGACTTTGAAGCTGTGTTAGTTTCCTGCAGTGCTCCATAACCTTATGCAATATGCATGTAGGGGGCTTTTGGCTTCCCTTTATAATCATGCCTGGAAGATCAGCATTTTTTGCAGTCCCAGATCCATCACTTCCTCTGCGGTCAGGGATTTTCAGGGCTTATATAATTCTAGTACAGGTCAATGACCTAAGTGCTGAGGCTTATTACTCTCTTATGGATAATTTAAAAATTGTTCAATATGAAACAAAATCAAATTTTGAAACTATTGAAAATATTTACTATCCATTCAATATCTTAAAAATTTTGTATGCTGTTTTCCTGTGGTGCTGTCTTTTATTCAGCAACAGACTCAGTGGTCCAACCTAACAGATACTGTGGTGAGCTCGTTTTCAATGCATGTTCAAGCTGCTCTGCATGTGTGTGTGTGTGTGTGTGTGTGTATATACACACGTCCATACGTGNGAGAGAGAGAGCATGTGTGTGTACACTTACCTGAAAATATCAGCATGTTTGGTGTGTGAGCATCAGCAGAAACCTAATTAATTCTGTTGCCTATGTGAGAAGCTGCAGTGAAGTATGTGTAAAAACCTATTGGATAAATACATTTTGTGCCATAAAATTCTATCACCTGCAAAGGCAGGTGTTAATGCTTTAGGAATACACATACCGTAGACAGCGTTGCAGACTGCAGGAACCTGGAGTGTGTCTGTGTTCCTGTAGCTCTTCCTTTAGCACTTGATTATTCATCCAGGGCCAGTGTGTTGCTACTGCTTATCTATATATTGATAAGATTGGCTCCATGTAGAGCATTTGCTTGTATCTAACTTTGTTTGCAAAGACTATTTCAGGATGATACCAGTGGGGGTGGGGGCGTGAGAGGAAAAGAGGGAGAATATTTTTAATTAGTTTTGTGTAGGCAGGAGGGAGAAGACAGATGTACATTGTAAATGTATCATTTTTTTTACATTTTCCTTGTGATATCAAGCAGCAAATAGACCTATCACAACAGTCCAGTAGCTTTATTTGTGCTGTTTTTGGAAGACTTGGCACTGCTAAGCACTGTTATGATGCCTTATTGTTGTTCCTGCTTGACATTCCCTGTCCTTGACATCTCCCTTCCCTTGAATCGATGATGACTGCCATCTTAGCCCTCAGGCTTCTCCACGGCTGCTTTCAACTGAGCTAGTCTCGTCCATTATTTCTTGCTGCCCTACTTTTGCCCCTCACCACCCCCTCTTTTAAAGTCTACAGCAACTTTAATTCAGCTTGCAAGCATGGCTGTTGTGGAGAGGTTTTTTGAAAGGCAGGAGGTTTGCGCACCCGCTGCATCTCTGGTGGAAATTTCCTTGCTCTGGTGTGCAGTGTTGGCAGGGTGTCGAGGGTGCTGGCTGCAACCAGCCTCCACCCCTTCTATGCAGTCTGACATAAAATGGCAGCTTGAGATGAGTGCAGCCTCTTGTCTGGATAAAACATTTAAATATAAAAGCTAACAATTCATGGTAGCAATGTAGTTTCTCAGTGGATATGGCTATCATGAGGTAATCGCACCCATGGGGGATTAGAAGCACTCGTTTATTCTTGGTGCTTGATCACACCCCAAGGACATGATTATCCCATGCCAGTAGTCATATTTCTTGTTATATCTTATTGCTTAATTGCAACATCATACCAAAAAAAACCCCAAAAACCCAAAGAAAAAAAAAAGTAAGAAGGAAAAAAATAGAGATCAGGTGAGATATTGCTGAAATCATCATAAGAGAGTATGATAGTTTCTGAGCTGCTAGCTATGTATATTAATTAACCCTTCTCAGAGAAAATCCAGAGAGGCATACTTTCAAGAGACATTCCCCCCTGCTTCTCACACAAAACCAGATATGTGGTATAGTCTCCCTCTTGGTATCTCATGCACTGCTCCAGGCTCTTGATGTCAAAATATACCAGCTGAGAATGCAGGATAAGAACAGCCGTAGGCTTTCCTCTGGTCCTCAAGACATTTCAAATCTATACTTTCCTGATTAGTATAATACCGTGTTTCATCAGGAGCACAAATATTTTTTTGTCTTGGTCTCCAAATGGGCAACTTTTACAGCAGTACGTGAAAAGCCTTAACATAAAGAAAACAGAAAAACGTAGAAAATTCACCTGGGAGTCCGAAGCTCTAACCTATATTTACTTTTTCCATTGTGAGAAACATTTAAGCAATTCCTTAACATTTATAACTGCACATCTATTTGAAATAATTGAAACGGAAACGTTAAAAGAAATTACATTTTGCTAATCCATTTACAATGGTATAAATTGCTTCTCATAGCCAACTGCCAGGCTGGCTGTTTTATTTAATAACTTTAATGCTGAGGTTCCCTGAGGCAAGGAGACAGTTATCCCACCAACTGCAGAAGGTTTTACTGAAGTGTCTCCTGGTTATTGTCCAGGGACTGTAAAGGAGCTTGGCTAACAGGTTCACTTGCATTCCCTGTCTCTGACAAATATAGCTGTTATATGTTTTAATGCAAACTAATTCAAAGCGAAAGAGAAAAAGGCATAAACAATGCATCCTAGCAAATCAGACTGTTTTATGAATATACAACTGTGGCTGGGTGGCTAATAATTTATCATTATAAAATAAGTTGTTATTGCATTTTGAGAGCCTGGGACTGAGCAATTATGACCCTACTCCCCAGCAGAATCACAGATACATCTCAAATTTAAAGGATCTCAGAAAGAAATAATGTCTAGAAGGATAACTCACAAGCATAGTCATTTGATAGTCATTGCTCTATACAATACAACTGTATCTATAGCATTTATTCCCATATTCAGCAGCATCATGGAAGGTAATTCTTTCTTTCCTGTCTCCATGATGAGCTGCATCCGGCTTTCATTTCAGACTGTTAGTAAACATGATTTGCCTGGCTATGATCCCTTTTTCTTTTGGTGTTATTTTACGTGGAGTCACTCAGTGCAGGGAAGATCAGGACCCAGCCCATTTTCCCTGCTGTGTACTCTGCAGTACTCTTGGCCTCTTTTGCTCATCATACGAAGGACAGTGTTAGATTCAGGCTCGGCCCCTCTCAGTTCAGCAGACTGTTAGTTGCTTCAGTATGAGATATGTTAGAGAAGCCCCAGGTTTCTCCAAGGATTGAAAAGTTGCTGACTAACACAAACAAATCTGCCTTTCACTAGTAAGACTGTAGCGCTCTACATGTTAAAATGCTGCATAATGTTAATTGTTTCTGAGGTTTAAAAGAACACACACTTTCTTATAATGGGGAAGACTGCAGTAAAACCTGTCAAGTGAGGTTTTTTTATAAGGCTCAGAAATAGAACACAAAGAAATTAGAAAATGTATTAAAATATGTGGAATCCATGTTTTTGATTAAAAATAATTAACCATTATTGAAAATAGCAGAGACATTACCAGCTATGTTTGTATTTGCAAATTTTATCGATCATAACTGCTAACCATCTATGAATTATATAGAATCATGATTGTTTTTTTGTATTATTCCTCTCAAAGAAATACATTTTTATTTT
>VYZV01023150.1:2989-21857 GCA_013401275.1 Pandion haliaetus
AGAGGAAACACACATGTACAGGGAGTAATTAGGTGACCGTGGTAATGAAAAAGAAACAGAGAAAATCCAAAACAACATAGGGAAAACGTAAAACTTTTTCTTTTTTTTCCCTCAGCCATAAGCTGAAAGCTCTTCTTGCAAAGAAAAAGAATAAACTGCATCTAAGCCAGACGATCTGAAACTTCCAGTGCACACAAAATATAAAAGTCTTCATTTGCTGCTTCTGGTCTGAGACATTTAATCTTTAATGACACAGATGTGAGAATCCTACAGGATTTAGGCTTATAATCTATTGTTAATAAGTACCTCTAAAACATTAAATAGATGCTATTCTCCTGTGTGAAGAATTGAACCGTTACTCCCCAAGGGAAAGGGTTGTTTTTAATTTGAAAATAAGCTTCACTGGAGTATGCTTTTTGCTTCTGAGTGGTACCTCTGACACTGAAATATCTTCCTTCCAGAATCATTAAGGTATACTAAAAGTGATCACCTCACAAGCTTTTGTTCATAACAAGGAAGAGGTGGAAGGGGGAAATGACAATTTATAAAAGAAGAGAGCAGAGCTTAAATTCAATTCAGAGTTTTATAAAGCAACTCTCCCTAGTTTCTCAATAACACAAAGATTGTCTGGAGTTTCCACCTTCAGCTCATAATGAACTTCCAAATAAAGTTAATACAATCATCCTCCTGGTTCTGATCAGTCATACCCTAGTTCTGACAGGAGACGGAGGTGCAGGAAAACCTACAATAGGCAATTATGAAACGCCCACAAGGCAGTCTCTGGTTTAGAGGGAGTTCCTGAAGTAAAATACTTGTGTCTTTTTGAAAATCTTTTTTTTTTTTTTAATCTCTACTATTGTTGCACTGTTAACAATTTGCATAGGGAAGAAGTGGGATGAAAACCTAGTCTGAGGTCGAAATGGAGAAAGTCATGTTTGCAGTTATGCCTTACAGCAAGGACTCATTTCCAATTTACAGTTCTTACACACCCTGTTGCCTTGCATCTTTTTGTCCATAAGGGAATGAAACGAGAGAAGGGAAACAGTCTGAATGGAAATGAAGTTATTCTATTTATTGCATGGTTCTAAATAATGTCATATGAAAAATAATAGTATAATACTATTGAAGTTGTCATGTCAAAAATAAAAGTTTACTATGTCAGGAAACTCCTGTGATACAGAGATCAATTCTTCCTTATATATAAATGTTCTGCCTCAAAATGAGCACAGTTAGTCTTTTTGTGTTTTTTTTATGTTTTGGTTTGGTTTTTTAAGAGGATTGCCAGAATTTAATAAGGTAAGATACTCTATTTTCTCCTGTTCAGAATTACCAAACTGTTTCTATTGGAGTAAATAGTAAATAAAACCACCAGAAAGCTGACAGTCCAGTCATCCATCACCTCTTTTTGCCCTGCCTAAAACTGCCTCACAAGACACAGTTTCTAATTACATCGGTTCATAGCCTCTCAAAGGAGACAAAGCTGCACTGGAGGCAAGGGTTCTACGTCAGTTTTTATGTACAAGAGATGGATATTCATCAAATTTTTGTGATACTGGTATGCAAGTATTTGTGGGGAGATCTTCTGCAGCAAGAGCTAGAGCTCATTTCTAATGTATAGGTGGTTTTATCAGAATATCTTCCTGATGATTACCTGCCTCAAAAAGTGCTGTTTTATCCAGGTATTTTCTCTGAACAAGGCCTCCATTATTCTCGGAGAGCATTCGTAGGAAGTCTGCAGATGATTATCTTGTACACAGAAGTATTTTGGCATTTTATCAGATTAACTGGATAGGTCTAATCAAGCTTTTTTTTTTAATTAGGGTTCTGCAACGTAATCATAAATAGGGTAACTTGAGAAGCTGGTGGCTCATTCCAGGGTGAAGGGGCTGCCCCTGGGAGCCAGGACCTAGTCGCTCGAGCTGGGCAAGGGGTACCAGTGGTCCCCTTTGGCCGGATCTCCTTTGTGCAGATTCTGGGTATGGCTGGGACGGGATCTGGGGAACACCACAGCAGCAGTCGATGGAGCTGGGGTTGGTGCTGCCTCCCCTGCGCCTTCCTGGCCTTGGGGCACAAAATGGCACTGGCACGACTCAGAGGGCTGTGTGCTCCTGGGGTCTGGCCTTTGGCATTTCAGCATTTGCCATAGCATTCGGTTCTTGGCTGAATCAATGTTGTTCCCTTTCCTGAGTTTCCTTTCGAGTCTGATAAGCTGCAACTTCAAAACAACCTCCCTCTGCTGGGCCCAGTGATGAACTCTGATAATTAAAACTCATTACATATACATGCAAATAATAATTTTGTGGTTATCCAGCACTGTCCTCCTTGAAGTGAATGCAGTACCAGCTGTAGAGTACCTGACTAACAGTGATGTTCAACCTCCTCCGTCCTGCTGAGGGAGATTACCTGAGTCAGGAGCACTGCACAGCACCTTTAGGAACAGCAGAAACATATAGTTACCCATTTCCAGGGATGGAGACAGTCTTATGTAAGTGTAGGTGGATGTGACTTCTCAAGCTAGGGTATGTTTAGCATATTTTGTCTAACCACCTCCTGGTCCTAAGGGAAATATCACAAACTCCTTTTTTACAGGGTTCAAGTGACAGGCCAGAGGCCAGATTTTGGCTTGTGAGGCAAAACCAAATGACTTGCCAAATACGCTGAGAAGAGAAGGAGCCCACAGGAGCAGTGAAACCACTGGAGATAGGTTTTTATCTGTATATGGCAGAGTTTGAAGGAACTGCAGCACTCCTCCCCTCTCCTGATCACAACCTTGTGCAAGGGCAAAGCCAGAAGCTATCAGTGAGATGGAAAACCCATTCTCCCATCCTGCTGACCTGCATGCCTGCCACATACACAGACCACCACCACCCCAACAGGACACTGCTTCTAGCCCACTCACTTGAATCTTTCCTCATCTGGTCCCCTTTATCTAATTGCTGAACAGCCTTGCTTCATGGCATAATGAGAGGACCTTCATTTTTGCTGTTTCTCTCTAACAGATCTGGCTACCTTGTCTGTACAGGAACCACAGGGAAGCAAATCCATGAAGCCTGGAGCAATACAGGGGTCTGATCAAAGAGACATGAAGTTTAGAATTCAGCGTATCGATTACAAAGAGGTGGCAATATGGTCAAAGCTGTACAGCTGGTGAAAAAATCAAAACTGCAGCTCTGTTGAAAACATCAGCCTTTCAGCATTTGCTCTAATGGGGATAAGGTGCTTAAATACTGCTTTCTCTTTGGCTGGGCTTCTTTGGAATGAAATGCTTAAAAGAAATGCAATTGATATATTTCATTTTTGCATTTGTGATGAGAACAGCCCTGATCAGCAGAGGGTCTGCAGGAGACCAACACTGAGCTGGCCCCCAGGGACCCCCAGCAAAGCTGGCAGAAGCAGCAAGCTGGGAAGAGAGATATGGGCAAATAGCATCACTTGGAAACAGCACCCGGTTAACCTGATGGCACCAAAGTTTGAGGAAGCAGCAGCACAGGCCACAGTGTCACCCGCGGGGTACCTCAGATGAGCCAGAGGCTTCTCTAGGGGAAAACTGCAGGTTCAAGAGACCATTGCAGCAGCTTAAAAATAACTTGATGCCTACTGTCTCAGAAAGCAGGCATTGCACCAGGCAATTAAATCCTAATTGAGTTTTCTGTTACATGTGTGTAAGAAGAAAGGACTTGGGTACAGCTTTTTTGTACATTAACTATATGCAAGGCATAAATAGAAGGCATGGTTTGTGATACTGTTAAGCACAAATATAAAACAGTCTTCGGAAGAACAGCTTTTTGGACACGAGTGCATCCACAGATATTTCTGAAACTATTTGTGTGCCTAGAAGCTGCCACAGCAGAGCAGTCTGCTGGGGTTCACCCAAAGGTGGGCAGACGCTTGGAGGAGAGTTGTCAGAAAAAAATCCAGATGTTAGCTGTCACTTACAGACCTACCTATGATCAAATCATTTTGCTGAAGCTGGCAGAGTTACACACACACATATATGCATGCACACACACAAAAGATGTCACAGCTGAGCTACCTGGCTGAATTTACCCCACACAGAGAACTGACACAAGGTGGTAGGGCTGTAAAAGCAAATCTGCAGCAGGGCTGAAAGGAGTCCCACAAAAAGCCCTGCTCAGTGAAGAGGTAGGCTTCTTGCCAGCATTTAAAAGGCTCCCTTTGAGGGGAGATTTGAGGGAAAAGACCCTTTGTGCTTATGCAAAACAATTAGCTGGGAAAGGCTTCTTCAGAGATGCAAAAGGTAACAGCTGCTCTGCCAGCCCAGGGGCTGAAGGAGCAGACACAAAATGGCCATGCTCCATCCCTGCAGCTTGCCTTAGGGCTTTCAAGAAGGATTTTGTCTCTTCAGTGCTACATACAGAGCATTGACATAAAGCCAATTATTAGCTGTGTTCTTTTGTCAATTTTCCTGTATGCTTTCAGGGAAAAAAGGAAAGAGAAAAGATCCAATTATTCAAACCGTACCATTTTCTCCAGCTGAAGAGCTTTACCTAGCACAGACTAAATGGTTTTGTTTTCACTTCCCTTGTGTGGCTTTTCTTGTTACAGAAACCAATTGGAAATCATTAGTGGAAATATTAGTATGAAAAGCTAATGGTTTTAGTCATTCATATGCATCAGTCACCAGATATTTCAAAAGCTGCTACCTAGAGTACTGTTAATGCAATTTGCAATACTTTTATTTGATGTTGTCAGCCCCCTCGGATTTGCACAATATGGTGAACAGCAGCAGCTCCAACCGCACTGGCTCGCGAGGGCTGAGCCTTCAACTTCCCCTCTCCTGCCCTTCTGCGTGAACTGCCTTTCTCCTCTCCGACAAAACGCTGTCAAAGGGAGGATGAGGATAATCACGTCCGTAAGGGAATGAAAGGCTCGCTTTGAGCGCACTATTGTATAATACTATTTCCAAAGCAATTCATCCATCAAAACTAATCAGTGTAAGCAGTGGGCAGTAGAAGAGCGGCAGACCGGCAATCTCGAAGCCAACGCTTTCTCCCAGAGCACTTGGAGACCTGTCCGCTGGAGTAGCATCCCCCCTCCAAGGGTTGGGGACCTTGTTGCAATTAGCACTGCTAACTTAAATTGCGCTAAGATATGAAGGATCTCCGCACGCAAGTGCAAAGCCTATGCTGGAATAAACGCCGCAGCTGTGATCACGGAGAGGTTAGCTCCCCTTTCCTTCTACATGACTTCCGCTGAAAAATTATGCTCTTGCTATCCATACAGATGTTCAAAGAAAGACTTCATCACTTCCATATTATGATAGGCTTTCTTAATGTGTTCTCTTAATCCCATGATGAATCTAATCAGATGGTTTTTGATGAAAGCAGGAAAGATTTTGAATGTGTTCGCTCAATGCCCCATTGCTGTTTCCCGGGACTGGGGAAGAGTGTGTGTGTGTGAGGCAGTTTATTTGCTGCTGGTTCTGTTTCAGCCCTCTGGGAATTACACCTGGATCTTACCTTTAATGAGATGTTTACATGAGAATAAGTGGCTTTGCCAAAAATAAAGAAACATGCCATATCACATTTTTCCTAGACGTAATTTTCAAGGAATTTAAAAGTTAATCCTGAGTAATTGACTCATGAGAACTTTAATCCCCCTCCCCATCCACCCGCCCATAGGTATTAAAGAACCTGGTTCCTTCTGAAATCATTGAGGGATATTTTCTCTGAAATGATAGTGACTGGTCTGCTTTCATGCATGTTATTTAATCCATTACTCTACCACATGAGACTTAAAGTGCAATTTATTGCTACAAAATCTGTGATGTGGAAGTAATTGTTTGCTTTCTTATTACTGTGCTTTAGAATGCCACATGCGTATAAAGAAAATGTAATGTATTTTTCTCTACCTCACTAGAGGCTTCCATATGCATTCCAGTCTGTATTGATTAACACAATTAAAATTGATGTAGAAGAGTAGAAAATCCATTTTTTTTTTCAGTAAAATGTGCTTTTCAAAGAACACTTTTCCTGTTTTATCCTATGTACTCTGTGCATAATCTGTATTCAAGATGTAGGATAATTTTCTGTGCCTTGGGATGCATTTAAAGTATTTTTAAAGTAATAATGCATTATTATGGGATAGGAAACTGCAGTTTCCTCTCTCAGAGCTGTCTGGAATTCTGGACTGAAACATTAAAGTATCTTTAAGTGGCTACTAGTCTGATCTGAAAGATCATCTGTTTCCCTCAATAGTATGGGCTCAAATACTACCCTAACAATGTGCTTTTTTTTTTTTCCCTAAAGTCATCACCACTACTATTTTTTTCTTCAAGTCATCTTCATTAAGTGGGTAGGTCATTGCTTGCAGCAGCTTATCAGTGATATGTTAAAGGCAAAATTCAGTCTCTGATGCACAAGCCATTGAAGGACGTCACTGTTGCCCGATGGCAAAAATTATGGAGTGGAATGTTATACAGCAAACTCTGCAGGGTGAGTGAACAACCACCCTTTCTCATAGTGAGACCCATACTCACTGTGTGTCTGGGCAGAATTAGAGATATCATAGTCTCAGATAGGTGAAAGCCATCTCCCTCCGTTAGCTGTCTGATTCAGAAGGCAGGTGAAGAAACAGCAGGATACATTTTCAGCATCATTTGGGGACTGCAGTCTGCACAATCTCTATGTGATGGAGCAGCCAGGAAGGTTGCTTTGCTGGGTAAGCACTTGAAATCCAGACAGACTGTTATCCCAATTACATGTGTTTTTAAAAATCCATAGGCTTCTCATAGGCAATTTCATGGGGGAAAAATAAAAGGAAAAAAAAAAAATCAAGCTAATAAAATACATTAATTGTGACTATTTCACCAAGCATTACTAATTAATCTACTCAACAGCCCCATGGGATAGATCACTGTGATATCCTGTGGGTAATTTACCAGTACATCTATGCATTCCTCCAACTGTCTGCCCAATTCACAGAACCAGTTTGACTTGAGCTTGGACATACTGCTTTCCCAAAGCAATTATTGATACTTCATCCATACCTGTAGAATAATAATGCTATCAAAGAGGCCAAAGAGTTCCATTTCAGGAACATCTTTATTCCTTCAAGTTCACAGCCCTAAAATCCTTTCCTCATTATACTGACAGAAATGGCCTTGAAATTCTGTATTTGAAAGATGCCTTACAGTTAAAAGAACAGGAAGCCTGATGTCTTGTGGCATAAGAAATTACTCAGATGCAAGAATAGGATCAGACCTTAAAAATACTGATGTTAAGTCTGTGTTTCACTAAATCCTCCTGACTTCAGTGAGATTTTTTTCATGAGTAGGACTTTGCAGGAATGAGTCCAAAGTATGCCTGGGTAATCCGAAATCACTGCTTGCTAGGGTTCCCACAGCAAACCTGCCTTGTGGATTGCACACCACACGTGGCATCAAAGAGAAATATTGCAGCTTGTGTAAACATAGTTTCACCAAACTTGCTAAGTCAAGCCATGCTATTTTTGCCTGGACCAACAGTGTGAGATTTTACCTAGTTCCTTTAATGGAGACCTTTGTCTGTATAGAACTCCATGCCATTTGGCAGACACTGATAACAGTATCCCAGCTAATTAGCTTAAGCAAATGATCTACAGTTATCTTGATCAAGTACGATTAAAACAACAAATGTTTTTTACATAAGATTCTGAACACTAGCAAGCTTTTTAATTTGCATTTATTGATGCAAAACAGATTTTCTCACACTGCTATGAGCAAGACTGAGGATTACAGGAACCTCAGTGACATTCAGCAAGCATTAGGTTACTTCTCAGCAGAGAGGAGTCCAGTTTACATCTCCCAGGTTCAGAGCACCCTCCTGACCTGGCTGTCTCCAGCAAGACCTGGTTTTGCAAGAACTATTACTTTATTGTGGAGCTTCTAACCTGGTTTCCAGGAGATTTCAGCAGGTAGATTTCAGCCTCCTTGAAATATCCTCTTATAATCCATATTTGGAGGGCTAGTTTGAAGACATCAGTCTACCAAAAGGGAGACTGGGCTATATATACATCATCACTTTTTGGTACTGCTCTCTCTAGTAGTTGCATAAATAATGAATGAGCAATCACTCTGTATGGAAACTATGGGGGGTGGTGGGGGGCGCCTCTGTGTGGTGGTGGTGGAAATGAAAGGGGGAAACTGTATTGCACCAAAATCTTGCTCTGGAGGAGGACCAATGCAGGAGCTGGAAAGCAGTTTACATTTAAGTATGACCTTCCACCCTTTTGCTGTGCTGGCTACATCAAAGAAAGATGCCATATCTATGATGATTTACACAAATAATCAAATCCCTAAATTTACTGGGTTTTCTTCTCCCTTTCATGTGTTGCCTTTGATGTTGCAGCCTCCCTATGCAGGTGCAATAACAGCCTTGGCCAAAAAAAATGGTCTGAGAGCACTGCATTATAACTGAACGTTCCTGCTCTGATTGGGCTCTGCAGGAAGACATGACATAAGCATGTGTATGAAAACCTACCCAGGATATGGAAAATGCTTTTAGACCTACCCAGGAGGCCAGGTATTTACAATTGCCTGCTCCTTGCAGTTTTTGGAGGTTCACATCCCGGAGATGAAAAACAAAAGCTCATGGTTGGAATACAGGTCGTAAGACCGTCCCATACCATTCTATTCCCCTCCCCTCCATTTCTATTCTTACCAAACTGGTAGTGATGTCATTACGTGATTTAATATAATGCTGAATATTAAATGTAGCAAAACCAGACTGTGCTAATTTTGAAAGATGGTTTCTGTCAAATAAAGCTATATTGCATTGCTACTTTAGCTCAGAGAACAATATCTGAAAAATAGGAAGAAGTACAGCATGTAGGGATCTTGTTCAGATGCTCCAATTAAAGTCTAAAGAGGTAAGTTAAGACATATTTATATGCACTTTACATTAAATTTCTATCTGCCAGCAGTCCTTTGGGAGTTCATAATCTTTGTTCTGGGGGTTTCAACAGAGACTAGTTGGAATATGCGTTATGTATTAGACATGCAAATCATGCATGATAATCTCAATGAGCTATGGAAAGTATAATCAAATTTATTGTTTGTTTGAAACAATTAAAAATTGGTCTAATAGCTCCATATTTCACACTGAAGAAAGACATTAAGTGTTCTTATTCTTCATGTAAAATAGGAAGAAGGATTTAGAACAGGCAGTTCGACATTTGGGGTGGATTTTTAATGTTCTCGAATTAAGAATAATAAATAGCCTGTGATCTATGTTTAAGAATCAGTAAAACACAGATTTAGGTTTGTTGTAGCAAAAGAAACATTAATGGGATTTACTCTATGCTCCTAGTCCTAGGAAATAATATTTATTCAACCTAAATAGGATCATTTAGGTATAAGGAAATCGTCACTTAGCAAATGTTTCTAAGTGTATACAAAAGATGAAACATCAGGTGCAATTAACTAATAAAAATAAACTACTAAAACCGCACACACTTATGCCAGCATACTACTCTGCAGGAAGTAGGAAACAATAACTATTATATTCCTTTTAACAACTTATGTCTATGGAATTTGTTGTTTTGATTATAAAAAGGAAGTTATCTACCTGGGATTTTCAATACAACTATATTTTAGACATTCTCTGTAAGGCACATGAGTGTTTTACAGATCCAGTCCAAAAGTACTCTTCATGAACGTCCTTAGCGTGAGGAGCACCACAGCTATCTGGCCACATAGGAACACAGTCCCCAGTCAATATCGATAACAGGAATCCCCTCAGTGTGAGCAATACTGGAGTTGCCAATTATCAGTAATGGGCTGCAGGAGCTAGACTAGAAATGCGTCACTGTTCATGGATTTTATAGACCAGCAGTATCTTATGGCAATTTTCTTGCTTTAGTGAGATTCTGCTCCTGACTAAGTTTACTCAGTGTACTCAAAACTTACTGGAAGAAAGTTGGCTAGTGTATCATTTATCTTTCACATAGGTTTGGAATCGAAATACAGTTTTGATCCAGATGCAGACTTCACAGCTGAGAGAATCAGTCACCTAGCACTGTTGTCACAGCTTTGGTGTTAAATTTCTTGATTCATCAAGACTCCCCTGTAACATTATTGCATAGCATCTAGGGATATCTGATGCAGTATCAATTCTGCACTGGCTTCCAATGCTTCGGTTTGTTTTGGGGTTTTTTTTGGTTGTTTTTTTTTTTTTGTGGTTTTTGTTTGTTTTATTTTTAAATTATCCCACTTTGATTACAGTTTTACATAGAGCTTGTCCATAAAAACTCTTTCCTTTCTGCCTTCTGAGAAGAGTCAGGAAAAGAAGTCTTGTTGGACATGAAAGTAGTGATCTCTCCAGGATAGTTTTGGTGTCTTTTGGATGGGAGTGACTGGAAAAGATTGTACGCACATACAGCATAGTTCAAATTTCCCTTGCATCTATAACTTAAGCCTGAAGAAACAAGTTCGCAAACACTTCTAAACAACATGGGACAAAACAAAACTCTCACTCCTGTGTAAGCCTAGCTGACTTTCCTTTGCTATTGTGCTTTACTGTGAAGTATTGTCTAGAGTCCTGGCCCTTTATTATCTTTTAATTTTTAAAATTACGTGGCATCAAATATTCAAATTAAGCCAAATCTTCACTCTTGCTTTTTTTTCCTTGCAAAAGATTTTTCTTTATGAAAACCACTGAAAAACATTTGTCCTTGCCCCCTCCTCCCAGCTTTTAATCCTTCCCCTTGTTTAAGTCTAAGAACATGGGATGGCAAGTCCAGTCCTAAGTGTACTAAGATTTTTAGGAATCTGAGAGCTAAAATAGACAAGTAGTTCACGTCATGGTCCAGGGAGAAACATTATCTCACCAAAATACATACAATACAAAACAATTAATAGTTTTCCTCCCTTTACCTTGGTCAGTAAAGAAGCAAAATCTTCCTATAGTCATTCTTAAAGGGAAAATGTACAAGAGAAGAGAAATTGTATTGAACTATCCTACAAAGTACCAGTTTAGTTTGCACTTCTGATTTAACAGGATGTCCAACTGTACAGCCCAGTCTGCTCAACAAATTACTTCTATACCTTCTATTTCTTTCTCAGAATATTTAAAAGACATTTACCACCACTTCTTGATCATTCCCTTCAGGGAGTGCTCCCATTTAATTTCTATTCCCTTTTTACCAGAGCCCCTAATGGTCCTTTTGTTTGCCTCCCCCCTACCCCAGCCTCTGTGGATTAGTCTGAAATCCCACTGAAAGCCGTCAGCTGTGGAAATAGCAGCAGGATTGAGTGGCAGCAGGAGGCTACTGTATAGCATTGCCTGGCAACATGCTGCTGGACCCCATTACATCACATTTCAGTCCTCTATCCTGGCACCCAAGTAAAACTGGGAAGGGAAGCATGCTATTAGCCAACAAAGCAGCAAATCAAAGTTCTTCACCTGTGTTGTGGTTTAACCCCAGCCAGTAACTAAGCTCCATGCAGCAGCTCACTCACTCCCCACACCCCCAGTGGGATGGGGGAGAGAATCTGAAAGAAAAAAAAAAGTAAAACTCATGGGTTGAGATAAAGACAATTTAATAGGACAGAAAGGAAGAAAACAGTAATGATGGTAATAAAATGACAATAATATTAACAGAAGGATTGGAATATACAAAACAAGTGATGCACAATGCAATTACTCACCACTCCCTGACCAATGCCCAGTTAGTTCCCGAGCAGTGAACCACACACCCCTGGCCAAGTCCCCCCAGTTTATATACTGGGCATGATGTCAGATGGTATGGAATATCCCTTTGGCCAGCTTGGGTCAGCTGTCCTGGCTGTGTCCCCTCCCAAGTTCTTGTGCCCCTCCAGCCTTCTTGCTGCCTGGGCATCACAAGTTGAAAAATCCTTGCCTTAGTAGAAACACTACTTAACACACTGATGTTTCCAGTTGTTGCTATCATCATTGTTCTCATACTAAATCCAAAACATAACACTATACCAGCTACTAGAAAGAAAATTAACTCTACCCCAGCTGAAACCAGGACAATCTGATATTGAAGTTTTGCATTCCATTAGTAAGAGCTGAAGGCAAGTAGGTCCTCAGTACCACCTGCTCCCTTGTGGAAGCGTTTGATGCAGGTGTGGAAAGGGAGGATGTGGTCTTTCCTGGTCACTCCTGGAAAGCAGCCTCTAGGAGGAGGGGTGTCTGCAGCACACACACCATAACCTCTAAACATCACTAGCAATCCCACTGGTCTTCACAGGGGTTGCAGTCTTGAAGCCAGAGGCAACAGAAGTGTCCCTGTATATTGCTTTTAATAAAGAATTATATTAAAAACAAAAAAGTATTTTTCAGTACTTGAAAAATACCTATTGGCTTAGTAGGTGAGCTATCTTTTCCTGGCATGTTTCCTATGGCTTTCCCTCAAGGTCAAAAAAACATCAGAAGTCAAAGTATCAGAGACAAACTCATGTCTCCAACAGACTTCTAAATTAAGTTCATAGAATCAGAGAATGGTTTGGGTTGGAAGGGACCTTAAAGAGCATCTAGTTACAACCCCCCTGCCATGGGTAGGGACACCTTCCACCAGACCAGGTTGCTCAAAGCCCCGTCCAACCTGGCCTTGAACACTTCCAGGGATGGGGCATCCACAATCTCTCTGGGCAACCTGTTCCAGTGCCTCACCACCCTCACAGTGAAGAACTTCTTCCTTAGAACTAATCTAAATCTACACTCTTTCAGTTTAAAGCCATTGCCCCTTGTCCTATCACTACACACCCTTGTAAAGAGTCCCTCTTCAGCTGTCAGGCATGATTTGCCCTTAGTGAGGCCATGTTGGCTGTCACCAATCACCTCTTTGTTTTCCATGTGCCTTACCATACTTTCCAAGAGGATCCACTCCATGATCTTGCTGAGAACAGAGGTGACACTGGCCTGTAGCTCCCCAGGTCTTCCTTTTTTCCCTTTTCAAAAAGTGGGATTACGTTTCCCCTTATCCAGTCAGTGGGAACTTCCCTGGACCACCACAACTTCTCAAATATGATGGATAGTGGCTTAGCCACTTCATCCACTGGTTGCCTCAGTATCCACAGATACATCCAATCATGTCCCATGGACTTGTGCAACTTCAAGTTTCTTAGATGGTCTCAAACCTGATCTTTTCCTGCAGTGGGCAGCTCTTCATTCTCCCAGTCCCTGCCTTTGCCTTCATCTTCTGCAACTAGGGTGTTGCAGCTGGAGCACTTCCCAATGAAGACTGAGTCAAAAAAGTCATTGAGAACCTCAGCCTCCTCCCTATGTCAGGTAACCAGGTCTCCTCTTTCCTTCTGGAGAGGGCCCACATTTTCCCTAGTCCTCCTTTTATCACCAACATACCTATAGAAGCCTTTCTTGTTGCCCTTGACTTCTCTGGCATGATTTAATTCTATCAGGGCTTTAGCTTTCCTAACCTGATCCCTGGCTGCTTGGAAAATTTCTCTGTATTCCTCCCAGGCTACCTGTGCTTGCTTCCACCCTCTGTAGGCTTCCTTTTTGTGTTTTGAGTTTGTCCAGGAGCTCCTTGTTCATCCATGAAGGCCTCCTGGCATTTTCACCTGACTTCCTCTTTGTTGGGATGCATCACTCCTGAGCTCAGAGGAGGTGATCCTTGAATATTAACTAGCTTTCTTAGGCCCCTCTTTCCTCCAGGGTTTTATCCCATGGTACTCTACCAAGCAGATCCCTGAAGAGTCCAAAGTCTGCTCTCCTGAAGCCCAGGGTAGCAAGCTTGCTGTGCACCCTCCTCACTGCCTCAAAGATCTTGAACTCCGCAATTTCATGGTCACTGCAGCCAAGGCTGTCCTTGGGCTTCACATTCCCCACCAGCCTTTCCTTGTTGGTGAGAACAAGGTCCAGCATTGCACCTCTCCTTGTTGCTCTGTCACTTGGGGAAGGGGAAGGTATCATGTTATCAATGCATTCCAGGAACCTCCTGGATTGCTTATGCCCTGCTGTGTTGTACGTTCAACAGATATTGAAGTGGTTGAAGTCCCCCATGAGGACCAGGGTTTGTGAACATGAGGCTGCTCCTGTCTGTCTACAGAGGGCCTCATCTACTCAGTCTTCCTAGTCAGGTGGCCTGTAGCAGATGCCCACTATGATGTCACCTGTCCCTGTCTCCCCTTTAATCCTGACCCATACGCACTTGGTCAGCTCCTTATCCATCCCCAGACAGAGCTCCGTGCATACCAGCTGGTCATTGATATAGAGGGCAACACCCCCTCCTCATCTCCCCTGCCTGTCCTTCCTAAAGAGCCTGTATCCTTCCATTCCAACACTCCAGTCACAGGAGCCATCCCATAACATCTCCATGATCCCAATAAGACTGTAGCCCTGCAGGCATGCACACATCTCTAACTCTTCTTGTTTATTCCCCATGCTACATACACTTGCATAGAGGCATTCAAGCTGTGCTGCCAAATGAAGCTGAGTTACTGTCTGGAGTAGCTGGAATTCCTTTGTGCTGCTCTTCAGGTGCTCTCCTGCTGACCTGTGATCCCTTTCCAGGCTCTGGGCATCTATTGCTAGCACTGGCATCAAACTGGTAGGAGTGGGAAGGACTGATGTTCCCCTCCCCCAGCAACTTTAGTTTAAAGCCCTCTTCACCAGCTTGGCAAGCTGCTACCCCCTCATATTTGCTACTAGCACAAAAACAATCCAGCAAGAACTTCTATTTTTAATACTCCCCAGCCTGCTTTAATTTCTTCACTTGAAGCTTTCTCCTGTAAGTTCACCCAGCTCTCTCAGTATCTTTCCTATTCCTTTTGACTATGAGCTTAGAGAAGGCCTACTCAAGATAAAACACATTAGATTCAGCTTTTTCAAGGTCTTTAAAGCAATTATGGAGCCATAGAAGTGTAACACTCAGTAATAAGTTAGACAAGACCAAGGGGAATGCTCTATTAATAGCAAATGTTGAAGGGACAGGAAAGCAGGAAGAACTTTGGTAGATTTTATTTTACTACATAATACAAAACTCATCATCAATATTCCCAATGTAGCACTATAATTCACATTGCAGTGCAGATGGCTCACATATCTTAAATTGTAATTTAATTACACTGCTCATGATCATACTGTATTTGAATTCCACTGAACTTCTAGCATATTTATGCAAACACTTTATTGCAGAAATATGGCTTTAATAGCCTCGTCCCTTCTCATAATTGTCTTTTCTAATACTTCTTTGGAATCATAGGAAAAGTACCATTTATGCACAAAACCTAAGCCTCAGATATTTACATTTACAATAAGGGCTTTGTTGCATTTCTTTTCATCTACATCCTGGCTTAGAGAAACTGTTTCATGGCTTAATATCATAAGGTCAAGAGACATTGGAATCAGCAGCAAGACAATGAAGAAGCAGTACACCTTTCTCTGTATCAGTGAAATCCTGTATTTAATCTTTTCACATTTTGGATGCAAGCTTAAAAGTTGCTGCATAGTCTAAGAATCATTATGGTGGGTTAAGCAAATATTTAATGGATCTGCAGACCTGCAATGGGTCTTCAGACCTGTACCAGGCCATCCTTACTTCTTAGCACAAATCTGTAAGAAAGCTTAGAGTTGCATACATTACTTGTCTTACCCTTCTTCTGCTACCACTATTCTTTCTCTCTTCTTTCTTTTTCTTCAAAAGCAGTCACAGGAGGCATCCTTCAATACATAAAACAGCCTACAGTCTCACTAAATACCTATTGCTATATTGCATCAAGAAATATAAAACCCCTCTTCTTCTAGCACTAGAATTTGTTCCCACAAGAAAAAATATCTTAAAATAACTCATTTCACATATTCTCTATTTTCTTACTAAAGCAAGATAAACTCACCTACTCCCTTTCATCCAGTCTCACAGGTATCAAGATATATTAGAAGTTCTCTGCTACCCGCAGAAAAAAATACTATCTCTTTTTTTTTCCTATTTGCCCCAGGTGCACTATTTATATACCACAACACCCACTCTGTGACTCCAAAACTTATGCCCTTCACCTGGGCTGGTGGGTGGAGCCCAGGGGAGTTAAAATCCTTAAAAGGAGAGTTCAGGGCCAAAAGAGCTTCTGGGATTTTTTTTTTCTTGTTAGTAGCTAGTGAGGAGTTTCTCAGGTAGTGGGGCTATATGGGATCTCAGCAGTTGATAGTCTTGTTTCTGGCAAAGTGTTTCTCTTTTACTTGTTTCTATTTAATAGTGTTTAAAATACTTTAAAAAATTAAAAAAAAAAATTCTGGTGTAGAGGGCTTTGCTTTGACTCTGGTTATGGATAAGCATCTTGTGTTTTAGCTATAGCTGGGCTGTGAGGCAGGGCATACCTGCAGGGAAAGGGTATCAAAGACCTAGAAGCAGTCCCTGGTACCTTCAGTCAGATGCTGTGATTACAGCATTCTTAATCAGAAACTTGGGTTCAAGTCCCTCTTATATTTAGAGCAGGCTCTAAATTTTCTCTAGGCTTCTAGGCTGATGTGAAGAACCAGGACTATGGGAGAAAGCACTGAAGGCTTCAAAAACTTCAGAAGACTGTTACTACTCTTGTTAAAGAAGCTCTAATAAAGGTAAGAAAACACTGGTAACAGTAACAGCCTCTTCCCTTTCTCTGTCCCCAGGACTTCTTTGTCTAGAAAGGAAGCAAACAGGAAGATGACTATGTTAGTGTCTAGGTCCCAGCCCTTAGAGGGGGAAATCTGGTCTTCATAAGATTTTTCACCCACATTGCAAGAAATCATCACTTAATAAAACATGTGAAAGCTTGTGGAGGAGGGACTGGAAGCCTCATTTTCAATCTTCTAGGAGAATATCCTATCATAAGCTATGGTCGCACTTATTCTGTTGCAATAGGTATCTGAAAGCAGCACTTATCTTCTAGGTGCTAGTAAGCTCCTTGACCTAACCTACAACCTTTCCAGAATTTTAATTCAGGCCTCTGTATTATTTAGCTTTAAACTCTTAGTTCAGGTTTACTTTAAAAGAATGTTGATTATCAAAGCACATCAGGTTTTACAGTCTTCCTGAGTAAAACAGTCTTTTTAAAAACAATGTTGCCCATAATTGGCATGTTACTGGATTAAAGGAAGGTCAAAATATAAAATACTGGGTTTAATTGGTTTGTTTTGGTTTTCCTTTCCTATGTCCTTGTTCATGGTGTTGTTTTAATGCAACCTCCAGACATGTGAGTCTTCCCAGATTCTCTCATCTCTGGAGCGGGTTCGTTGCTTTGCAGTATTGACTTCTGTCTCCACAAACTTGTTTTTCATTTTTGCTCTTCCTTTATGCTTACCACTGTTTACACTTTCACAGGTTGGTGATGATTCAGTTCTCAAGGAGTTAAAAACCTGTTTCCTTTTTCTTGCAGTAGTGCACACCAAAGGTTTCCAGGCTTATTGCATACAAGTGGCCATGGAGTTGGTATTTATTTCGTGACAGTTACATAGGAAATAGGAAACTGAAGGTTAAAAGTTAATGAAGGAGTCATAAAGAAGCTGGTTGAACTTCTGACTGCAGTTGCTGTGTGAGATGTACACTGAAACTCTGAACAGAATTATAGATCCCCACAGAGACAAATAACTATACTAACAGAGTAAATGTATATGCCATTAACATGAGAACAATGAAATGCTTATTACACAAAAGGGCTGTATACATTTAACACATGTAAATACTTCTACCCTAATACTCTGTTCTTAGTAAAATATGCCACTGTGCAGGTAGAACAACGAACATGTGTGCAGTCCCAAAGATAAATGTGCTTGTCTTGGATGCTGAGTCACTTGGACTTTGTTTCTGTGCTCACAGCACCCGAGGCATATTGTATATACCTCTACAAATGCATGCTCTTTTGTTTACCCTAATTTCTCTTATTTGTCCATTACTGAATGTTTTAATGGAGTGACTACAAAATGTCACTACTGTTTCCTCCTACAAACTTCCATCTTCCCTGTCTGGAAGACATAGAGAACTCTGTTGCAATTAAAGACTCCTGTTGATTTAAATAGTTCAGGACTGTGAGTTCCTAGGGAGCTTTAGGATATACTGGTTCTGAATGATATTAATTAAAACTAGCTGAAATGCCTTACTTCTATAAGTAGTCCCATGAAGAGCAGTATAATTNATGAAGAGCAGTATAATTGAAAATGGTTCTTTATGTCAGCAAGTGGATTGAACCCACCTCTCCTAGTAGCAGAGTCCCATCCAAAGTGTAGTCACTGGCCCTGTGCCCATGGATTTCAGCAGGAGTAGGGGTTTAGCCTGTTGCTAGGACCCATTTATGCAAGTGCCTTGCCTGCTTTATTTTTTTTTCTATCTGAAGGCATAATCCACTACACCTCTGAGGCTAGCAAAAAGCCCATGCTCGTTATCATCCTGTTTGGTGTGCTGAAGCATTTTCCTGAGAACAAAGATTTCTCTTTTCCCGAGCAGCTGAGCTTGCTCTTTCCTTACTGTTGAAACATCTACAGAAACTGCTGGGAGTTCTGATAGCAGGAGGGTTTGGGGAAGAGGCATCCATGTGGGGAGCCTTAGCTGACATGGTACATATCCTCCCAGAAGTCTGGCTGTTTCTGAAACCTTCATCTGCAGTTTTTGGAGTCTAGCATGGAGCCCTGAACGATACACACAACTTGGTTTTCCCATTTCTGTGTGCCTCTTGTTTTGCACACTTCAGTCCTACTTTTTAATTTGGTATTTGCGACAAACTCTTAGCTTTTCTCAAGTAGTTCACTTGCATTCTGTGATTACTCAGTATTATGTTTTGAGGTGGGTTTATCTGAAAGGTGGTAGCTTTTAGACTGAAAATCCGATGCAGTACGTCAGAGGTAATTACTAGGCAAGCAGTGCTCTTGCTGAACTGAAATTCAGCTCATGATCCCTTTTTTTTTTTTTTTTCTTTCAA
>VYZV01023150.1:23070-119681 GCA_013401275.1 Pandion haliaetus
GCTCATGATCCCTTTTTTTTTTTGTCATATCAAATACATCTGCGGCCTCTCCCAGTTTTGTATTTTCCTTCTCATGTTACATTTACTTTGCTGTGCTATTTGTTCTTTGGGGACGGCAGATGAGAGATTTTTATGGGTGGCACAGTAGCAAAACAGCGTGTAAACAAAACAAACCAAATAAACAGTTCAAATACAGTACTAAGGGTTGTCTAATGATGGACAACTAATGGTAGGCATTTGTGAGGCTTTTCAAATACTTGAAATCTATGAACTATCTCTCCTGAGCAAACCTCTACTTGGTGCACAGTAATTGGCATTATTAACTCCTTGTATTTATTCACTTCAATGTTTTTACAGCAAGGTATGTATCTGGGCCCAAACATGCACAAGTGTGTCTAACTTTATTCATGCAAGTACAGTAAAGCTGACTGCTCCTGTTCTTGTTTGTTTTTTCTTTGCTTCCATGTATTGCATCGCACATAAACCTGCTAACTTTGATCTCTGCATCTTATTATGACTGGCAAAAGCACTAATGGATACAGAATAAATAACACCTACAATATAGAAGACCTGCCGCTTGAAAACCTAATGCAATGATTCTTTGAATTGCAACACAAATTTTTTTTATTATGCTTTCTTTCCTTGTATGGTAAATATGCTAGGACCCCCAATTTGCTGCTATTTTTCTGTATTTTCCAAAGATGCACTGTCATTTTGCAAGGAGCCATGGAGTGCTAATTGCTCTTCTTCACTGCTTGGGCTAATTAACTTTTCATTATTTTTTCATTACTTTGAAACCATTCATTGAATTCAAACTGAATTAAAAAATAAACACAGATTATGCAAAACTGCAAATACATTTATTCTTGGGGAGCCATAATCATGGCCACAGTTTGACAGAGGAGTACAATAATTGATTTTGATAGGACCAATATTCAGACTTTTGCTTTGTAAGACAATATGGCTGCTTTAGATTTTAGTTGGGTTTTCTGGAGCTGGGAGAAGGGTAGAATGCCATTTTCTCAGTTTACAGTGTTTAGGATTCTTTTTTTGGCACTGGCTAATATATTCTATAACCTCAGTCAAGATCATCCAAGCCAAGGCTAAAGAAACCCAGATGAGTTAAATATGTTTCTGTATATATAATATGCTTGTGTACCAATTTTACTAAACTTTCTTCCTTTCAGCCTTTTTGAATTATGGTTTAGGGAACAAAAAAGAAAGAGAAATAAAACATGGGAACAAAATTAATCATGTAGTTTTTGTAATTGAATGTCCAATAAAATAGCTATCTGAATAAGTTTGCCAGCTTGTATTCTAATGCACAGTTCTGTTTTCTTGTTCTTCATGAGCACTATTTAGCTATTTGACTATAATCTCTAATTTCTTCTATTAAAAAAAAAAAACCTTCTGGAAACTAAAGAGCAATCACTTGGCACTCAATCATGTAAGCAACAAAGAAAATTTCTTTGATAAGTAGCATGCTGTAAATTAAAACTCGTGACAGTAGGTTTTGTGAATAAGTTAGTCATTGATAAAGCTACATTTTAATTAAGTTAAAAAGATCAGAAAGCATGTTGGTGCACAAGCTAAATAAATCTTCATCAAATACACAGGCTGTGTCCTACACCTCTGGGATATAACAGGTGTTTCTAAATTTGCAATGAAAATATAACATTAAGGTTACCTTTACTGATTGCAGATTTGTGTATGGCAGTATGGAGATGTGCAAAAATAGCTCTTCTCTTCCTAGAGCAGAACTCTGAAGTGTCACTTGCTATCCCCAGCTCATCGGTATTTCTTTCCTGTTATCTCTAGATCTCAAATCAAGACCTCAGTCTCCATAGCACAGTTCAGCATGATGAATTCTTCATCACTGAACACTTTTCAAGTGTTATTTCATCCTCTGCTGTATGCATAAGGTCAATCCTGACTGCCAAACTGTCCAGCAGTCTGGAAGAAGGAAATATTTAGCTCCTTTGGCTGCAGCCATGCAGGAGGATAAACTTAGAGTATGACAGTGGTTCATTTTTTTCCCAGAGAAGAAGAGCACATATGAGGCTACCTCATAGCACCTCTTTTCCTGCCTCGGACATTATGTTCAATGTGATGGGGATAACTAAGTATTTTCATATGATATCATAGATGTGGAGAGTAAATCCTCACCTGTGGAACAATCAGTAACATTGTCTCTTACCACTGATAACTTCCACTTGCTCTCATAAATACCTATCTGCTGCTGACAATTAATTTCATCTTTAATTTGCAAGACAACCTATCTGCAAAAATACATGTATGTCTTGTACACAAACCTTACCAGGGAATTTTGTGGGATTATTTCTACACAGAAAAGTGGCTGCCCTCTTCCCCCAGTGCTGAGGTCTGTGCTGGATTTGGACCTCTTTGTACAGTTGCTACTTATTTCTCTTGCTGTGTATTGTAGAATCTCTTCATTTCATGCATGGATGGCTGTAGAAAGCAGAGATAAAGTTTCATGTCTCTTTATTTAACCCATCCAAAATAATTAAAACACATTTTTCATCTTAGCATCCCCTTCGGGCTTAACACTGTAAGAAACGCATCCTAATGTGAAATGAGCTTCAAGACAAATGGTCCTGGCTTTAGTTTGAAAGTCACCTCTGGAAAGAATGCATTTGTTTTCTTATTCATACCACTTTTATTTCTTTTTAAATTCTGACATGTTAAGATAAAATTGTCACATCAAAACTTACTCTTTAAATACAAAACTGTGCACTTTTATACAGGTATAAGAACTCCCTCAGGGCTGGTTTGCTTTAGGCTTTTGCAGCCATCAAAGGTTCCCTTCCTTCAGTAAGGAGTGCCTCAGCCCTCCTGCCCCACACCTTGCTGGCAGAGCTGCAGTCCTCCTGGGGCAATGACAAATCTTTCTCCCCAGCATTGTACTCCTCTCTTGGCACGTGCCTGAAGGTGAATGCAGAGCTCTTACAGTCCCTCTGGAAATCATGGCCAGTAGTGGCCAGGTCAGGCTTGCCTGCCCTGAGCAAGCTTCCCCAAGGAGAGGCATGAATAATTTGTCACTTCCATGCTGTCCGGGATCACTGCGTTCATCCAACACTTAAAAAGAGAGAGAGTATCAGGAAATAAAACACAACTCTTTTAAACCCTAAAACATGACTAAAAGACACAGACTGATTTTCTAACACATGGCTGTACTTTCTATCACAAGCATTTTCCCTGGCTTATTGTTTATTCTGTCAAGCATTATTCAATGTAAGCAAAAGCATTGCCACTGAGCCCTGAAAACAAATGTATGTTCTCCCAAGTCAGGAAAGGCAAGGTGTTTCCACGCAAAATGTTACAGCTACTTAATGAAGCAGCACATTCATTTTGATATACAACCATGAAGTCCCACAGAAGGCTGTTTTTAGTTGTATTATGTTCTCACGTCTCCAAGAAATATAGGTTGAAAACAAGGTGTCATTTGCTCTTCTGGTATGGAATAGGACTGTTCTTCCCAGTAAACTCAGGAAAGGCCTGTGGTATGTCTTTCAATAAGTTAAAAAAGATTCCATTAAAGAAAATAGATCTTTCTCTGACCAAGAGCTCCCATATATGTGTTTATAAATTCCCCCAGCCAATTTCTTTCATCAGATACATACATATGAGCCCCAGTCATGGCACGCTTATGTTCATGGAAATGCATCAAACTCCCCAGTTCCCAAAAAGCCTTATAAGACTTTTGTACAGTTATGAGTACAGAAAATTACTCTAATGAGGTATCTATTTAAACTTAATTGTTTCATTTAATTGGGCTGTTTAAATTGCTAATAATTTTGTAAGTATTACTTTCTAAGTTGTTTTCAGTGGGTAGTTTGCCCTTTCTGTTGTTGCTGGAGGAATTCAGTAATAATTAACTGACCTAGTGTGTAATTATACTGCTGAAAATAAGCTATGAGACATTTAATAAAAGGAGACTATTAACAGGATTTCAATTTATGACCTTCAAAATATGAAGCAAACACTTTATCCATGAGGTCACACAAGCTTTCACTACTGTCTGAGAATTTATGGTCACTAGATTAGCCACAGAAAGACTTTGCTCTTGTTCTTTGGATGTACTGGGAACACACTGAGAAACAGATTACAATAATATTAGAAGAAATACAGCAGTGGAAAAATGCTTGAGAAAGCTTGTTCCTCTTAAACACCCAGATATTTACATGTGCCACAGGCTGTGGAAGTCAAACCTGATGTGTATTTTGAGTTCAGTAAAAAGAAATCTAGGTCCATAGCTCTGTGCCTCTATATGAACATACAGGTATTTCTTTTCAGTTTTTTTATTACTGGTGGCTCATGTAGCAAACCAGCACAGTTGTGGGCATCCTGCCATGGCTTGGAGGAGGCCAGACCGTACGGATAACATGTCAGTGGTTGGGGTATGCATGACTTAGTGAAAGTATGCAGTTGTGTATTTGCAGATATTCTTCCACACTTTGGGAACTCACCTGCTCTGCTCCCGTGACTGGTCCAAGGGACATGGAGATTTGGGAACGTTGACACCCATAGCAAAGTCAAAGACTTTGGGAATTGCTGCATATGGTAAGGTAGCAGATGTGACAGCAAGCACAAAGTTTTGGGGACTGAGAATTTCCCCCTCGGGTTCCTTATGAAGCACCAGCCTGTAACATCCTTTCCTCAGCTACAATAAATGATGGTGGCATTTTAAGCTGCAAACTCTGCTGATGTCTGAGTCCTTTTTATGCCCAATTTGCAGGACACAGCTTGAGGTAAGAAAATTACTAAACACCTTGGCTCTCAGACAGGTCGGCAATTTATGCCGTGTTTTCTTTAGCCTTTAGAACATGATATATTTTACCAAATCTCTCACATACAGTTACAACAACTTTGCCACATTTTCTGTGAAATATTCAGCTATGTGAAACACTGCCTTACAGATAGGAGCACTACATTTTTTAGAAGTTGGTGCTCCAGCAGCACCAGTGTAGGGAAAATGAGGCTGTTGTAGTTTCTGGTTACCAGGAATCCACACAGTTCCTTGCAAGCTATCATCTGCTTTGTGTTTTAGAGAGTGAAGCGGAGTACGTTCTGCATAATTACGATGTCAGCTTGCAGAATTTGAGAAAGAATTGCCATGCTTGTCTCTGAAATCAAGCAGATCTTCCTCCAAACTAGAGATGATGGCTGCCGTCTCTTTGGGACTTCAAATATTTTGATAACTTGTACATTTGTACGGTGAGACCATGTACTTACACATACATGGTACAAGGAAATAATGTTGCAGCAAATGCCAAAGAAACCGTTATCTGTGAAAATACTCTAAAGCCAAGTGCAGGTTGGAAAGATCCCAGTGCTTTATGCTTGCCAGAGAGCTTTTGCAATACTGGGTAATTAGGATGCCACAGGGTGGGGATCTGATATTTAGGTAGAAAGCTCAGAAAAAAAATTTGAATGGGAATACATTGCAACTGGTAATAACCATTTCCAGTGCTTCTCAGGTTTGTTCCCATTCTTCATCCTGTGTACCTAAGCACTATAAAACTGGATGTCCCTAAACATAAAATGAGAAATTTGGACCTGAGGAATACTTGAATTATTTCTTCCCTACAGACCAAACAGTGTCTTTGAGACAAATAAAATGGAGGGATATGTCACTTGAACTCTTTTGAATCATTAGTGACTAGCGTGGCATGGCTGTAAACTGCCAAAGTTGGGTTTGTCTGTTACTCATGGGCATATGGCTCTGGGTGCTGTGATCAGCATTACATTTCAGAAACAATTTTGAGTGGTGGGCTGGGGCAGAGGGACAAAGAATAAGTATTTACTAACCAGCTTTTTTAAAAAAAAGAATAGAGACTGTGTCATTAGATTTTTATAATCTACCTGAGTAATAATAGTTCTTGATATCTTGCTGATTTGCAGGGCAGAAAAGCCTGTGTGCAAACAAATTTGCAAGCTCTGACTTCTAAAACAAGTAAAACCACTTTTCAGCTGTAAGATGGAGGAATGGTCTGCATTATCAAATACGGGTCCAGTTCAGGCAAGGTTGATGACCTCAGTCAAATATTTATTAAAGGGGAAAGAAGTATTTGTAGTGACTTGTTTATTCTAGCTCTTGCTCACACTGATAGGATTTCCTCCTCTGGGTTATCACGCTGAAACCTTCCTTGTGACTAACTTTGACTGTTGGAAATGTTTTCTGTCCACATCCGACTTTTCCTGCTTTTCAGCAGTAGAAAAACAAGCAGCCCATTTCACCGGTGGGTTATATGGCTTTCACAGCCCACAGAGTAAGGGGGCGGGAGGAGGGGGGGGTGTGTGCAGCTCAAAGCAAAACAAGGGCGGCTTCTCCAGGGAAGGTGCACTGCACCGGCGGGTCGTGGCCAATCTGCAATCCCAGGTGATGGTTGCAAATTCAATTTAATAATGTTGGAACCATCATGCATGCTGGAGATGAAACAGCTAAATACTTTTATCGGTCTCATTTGTCTCCTGAGCTATACCGTGGAACTAATTGCAAAATTACATCTAATAAAAAAAAAAGTCGTGTGTTTCAGCTTTATTACAGATACATTATTGCCAGGGTAATATGAAAAGGGTGCAATAAAAATTACATTCCGGTTTGGCAACATTTTCTCCATGCAAGATTTGAAGTAATTTTTAATATACTTGCCACTGGAAAGATAACACTTAATGCTTTTATAGTACTTTCACCTCTGGATCTGAAAGTACTGTGCAAAGGAGGGCAAGTACAATTATTTCTGCAATTATAACAAGAGATTAATAGGCAGACAACCTGCGAAACATGCCCAGTATGATGATATAAATTAGTGACAAGCTTGGTAGAGATGTTCGCCTTTACCGTCTTTTCAGTACTACAGAAGATCAGCTACTTGTGACAATAATAATGATAAATGGAAATGAAAGTGTTTTAAAATTATTCTATCTATATAAATTAAGCATCACTTTCATGAAAAGAAATGGCTCTTGGCTTTTACAGAACAGAATTCCTCACACACCCGTGTAGTCTGAAGAGAATTAGTCCCTTTTTAACATACTTTATAAATAACTTAAAAAGTTTTTTGTGAGTAGTATGTTCCTCTCAGATACTGAAATATCATCAAGGATCTCATTAACCTCCTGTTCTTTTAAGTGCAGCACTTTCAACATGGCACTGTCCTGATAGGAGTTTTCTGTTTCTTCCAGCCAGTGTTCATCACAGAGCAATTGCAGATATAGTTCCCTGTTCAACGAGGGGAAAAAAAGTTATTGGGCTCTATATACAGTTTAGGTATAGCATGTTTTCACCAAACTTCATATTATTTTAATTGGAATGTTTATTTTAACAATTGAAAAGTTATCCAATATAAGTTAATGCAGGTAACCTTGTGTTTGCCAGAACAACTGCAAAAAATATTAAAATGCCTTTATAGCCAATCTTCATTTCAAAGAAAATTATCATTTTCTTCTACATGGGGTTCTTTCTCCTAGCCAGAGCTCAGAGCATAATTCATCATAATTTTCTTGATAAACATTGTTTTGCTATCTGTTTACTATTAGCAATCCAATTTATTTATTATTTATTTATTTCAATTGCATAAAAAGCAGTTTAATGAAAGTATGGCAGCAGGTCATTGTGCATGACCTGTGTTCTATCAGGGAATTATTTAAACTAGATTATTTTCTTGCTGTTACTGGCAAGGGAGAAAATTTTGAGCCCCGCCTCATGCAAAGGCAACAGTTGCTCACATGCTGGTTCAGCATCAGCAGCCACCGCAGGAACACTAAGGCAGGTCTCCAAGCAGCCAAGGGTATGAGACACCAGCTGCCATACATGCCAGAGGGTGTATATTCTGCTTCATATGCTTGTATACATTCATACAAGCGCATATTCCTATGAGCGAGCCTGTGAGCCTATGTCAGTGTTTAGACCACATTTTCATAACCACTCTCTTGTATTTTTTTCAGGAGATCTTGTTCTTCTGATGATAAGAATCTCTATCTAATATATCAGAAGGAGAATTAGTGTTGCTCATATACTCAAAATTGTTATTTTTGCCCATCTGAGTACTTGCACAACCGGTCTCATTGACCTGTCCATTAAAAGGCCAGGAGGGACCACTGTGGACATCGTGTTTGACCTCCTGAGTAACACTGAGCTCAGGACTTCCCAGAGGGTTTGCAAGGTCAGGATTGGATCATGGAAAGCATCTTTGATGATGTATAGAGCCTTAAAGGAGATCAAGGAACGTGGAGCAGTCCCCGATTCTTAGAGTCAGACTTAAATCAAGAGCCACATCAACGCATCATTTTTGGTACCCACCATGGTGTCCAGCCACTTGCTGGTGTAACCCTTTCCGGCAGAAATGACGCTGGCAGTGGTCCATGCAGTGTGACAGCAGGCTGTGGTGACATCCCTCCCCGTGCAGCCTTCACCTGGGCCTCCATGTGGGAACTGTAACTGCGGTTTTAAGGCTTGATGATGGCGATGCTGACTGTGCTCACACCAGCAAACTCGCCTGCACCTCGGGTGGGAAATGGCGAGGACCGTCTTCCTTGTGCTCTCTAGGGGAGGGAGAAGGACAGGGATGCCCAAGGTGAAAAACTTCCCTTGCTGTGTCCACTGCCTTGTAGAGAGCTGCGTGGTGGGGAAACGTGGGCTGTCATTGCATCTCTCTGCCCAAACCAGCACAGACATGAGGAGGATGAGGACAAGGACACAAGTCCTGAAAATGGCACTTTTTCTCCCAGATGGCACCAGGTCTGGGCAGACAGTGAGGTCTTCATTTGACCCCCAATGCAGCATTTCTTTCATGCGTAGTGTGGGTTTTCCCCAGATGAGCCAAGGTATGGTGCATGTATACCATGTCAGTCTGAGCGCTACACACAGTCATGACAACAGATACAGGCGTAAATTCCTCTTTTCATTAGTTCACCCCAAGATATAGCAATTTTCTCTCAGTCCTCTTTACACCCCTATAGCGATTGCTCTCCATGAGTATTCAACAATTCAGTTTTAGTGGGCAGTTGTTCATGGAAAATGATGGAAGCCAGGGAGTGGGCTGGAAAACTCTAGAATTAGGCAAGGGAGGTCTCACTGTGGGTGTTTCATACCTGAGATGAGGCAGCAGTTTGTTCCACACAATTGCTCCTCACTGGAAGAAACATCAGTGGTAACATGCTAGGAATAAGCAGTGGTAATGTGGGGTTATTGCAATATTGTATTATATTGAAATATTGTATTATACTGTAATTACCTTTCTAATATTAATCTGTGGTGGCTCCACTAGCTTCCAGGGAGATTTCACTGCTGGCATTTTCAAACCTGAGAGGGAAGGTAGACCCTGGATTATAAACCGCTGCTCATCCATCAAAGACAATCTCAGCTAGTCTCTCAAGTGATAGCACAGAAACAATCAGAATGCAATAAAGGGCTTTGTAAATAGCATTATTCTGAGTAACATTTTCTATCCAATCATGAAAATTGAGTTTACAAGCATCTAGCCAGATGGTCTGCTTGAGGTGAACAGTTGAGCTTTTAGTAGCGATGGAAATGAGCGCTCTGGGGCTAGCCAGGAGCTGTAGGATGGAAGGCCAAGGCTATTAAGTTTCAGGGACCCTCTGTCTGAACTTAAGTACATTCTGTACAGACTATACCTTGTAATGAAAACTGAACTTTTCACATACCATGCTATTTTTAAAATGTATATCGAAAACGATTAAACAATTCCAGCAGACACCAGGAAGTTACCATGCTTTGAAATAAATCTTCCCATACGCCTTCATTCTAGCCTTCACACAATTGCCTGTCCTCACCTGACCTATTAGAGGCAAAGTTTCTGCACGCCAGAGTATCCTGAACACATCTTTGCTATGCTCAAACAAGAAATACACTCCAGGTGATCTCTTAGACTGTGGTCCCCCTCCCTCCGGTGTCTTTACGCCATCATGCTCCAGCACAGCTCCACCAGACATCCAGCATTCATCACTCCTGGGAGGGCTTCATTTCTCCTACATAGCTCCACCATCAACATAACAAAACCGAGCTTTTAGGGAAAAGAAGTGACACTATTTTCTTTAGTCACGGACAGGTTACAGGTGCAGCAAATTTTTTTGAATACTGTGAAGAAAAAATTAGGAATATTTGTGGCTAGTAAAAAATTTAGACTTGATGCCATGATTTGTGGTTTAGTTATCTGTAAAGGGATGTGAACCCTTTACAAGACCTGTAATCACCCTGACTGTAGTGGACAAAAAAAGTTTAAATGTTGTAATCTGGAGGTGCAGCTCTCAGTTTTAAGACAAAGAAAGAGAAAATGAAGAAGGTTATTGAATGCATCATACAGATTCACCAACATTCATGTGCATTAAAGTGTTGCTTCTAATATGCTGGATAGTGTCTTTTGAAGGGATACTCCTTCCAGTTAATAAAGAGGGAACCATGGCATTGTTTCCAGCCATTTGCCCAGCCCCAGAGACCTGCAGGGGCTCCAGACCGTGGGATCCCAGGCCAGGGCTACTCTTGCTTCTTGGCAATGTCTTTCTACTTAATCCCACTGATTTCAGCTTTAATCCTGAGGTATCATTCCCATTTCAGCATTGTTTACAGCGAAGAGGGACAGGAGGATTCTGGAGCTGATTTAATCTAAACACAGAGAGCTCAAGGCTGTCCAGACCTATAAAAGGAAATAAACAAACTCCTTTGAAGATCGGAATTGTAGCAAGAACGGGTTTGTTTGGTCTTTATTTAGCTTCAAGGAAATGAAATTCATGTTGTAGGAGCTAGTTGTGCTGTGTGCATGTTTGTTCTTAATTAACTAGAAAAACTTTGCGTGTGCAATGCAGAAAAGAAAATCTTGGCACTACTAAGGCTCTGCTCCTCCTGAAATTTGTTTTGCTTTATTTCTCAGTAGCATTTATAAGACTGTGTTCATGAAATGAAGTGAGCCAGAGCAACATAAAACAAAAACGAACAGAAAATGTATGTGAAAAAATAAATTATCATATGGTTATGTAAATATCCATGCAGCTATATAAAGGATATGAGAAGTATAAAGTACGAGTATGTGAAAAGTCTAATACAAGTAAGGAACAAGCCTGGGGATAAGCTTTTGAATTGAAGCTGATGTATTCACTAGAAGGTAATAATAGTTCAGGAATTGAAACAAAGATTTTTGTTGTCAGTGTTCAAGGAAAAAGAAATAATGGCCACCTTTCCCATGACCAACTAAACTGTAGTAGTAACACAGTATAGGGAATCCCCAGCAAGACGGGATGAGGCAGATCCTCATTTTACTCACAGTCATCGTGCCTCTAAAGCAATCCTACCAGCTGAGCATCTTCCTCACCATGCAGAAATAGTCATAATAATGCCTAAACTTCTTGTATTTTTATTTTGAGGACTATTGACTTAGGAAGAAACTGAGGAAAACACTAAGTTTTGCTTTTGTAGCTGTGCTGGAACAGTGTATATAATTTTTCTCTATAGCAAGCTTGCCCTGCAAGGCAGGTGATCAAACAGCTAGCCATTGCGACCAGCAATAACTGGGAGTTTCTGTAGCAGCAGAGGAACAGCTACACAGGAGATGTGAGGAATGCTACAGAGTCACAGGTCAAGCTTTAATGGCAGCAGAGCCCAGAGTGGTATTCCTGTGATTCCTCCTTCATGATGATTTTGTCTGATAAAAAGGCATGAAGGGGGCATGCTCACAGAGACAGTAGGCAACCTTTTTAAAGTTAAAGCTTAAATACTAGAAGAGTTGCAAATCAATGTGCATTAATCAGGGAAAGCAAGCTATAATCAAATTAGAGCATAAAAATGCCATGCAGAGGATCTGTGGAAAGCCTTGCATTATATACATATACAGTAACAAAAAAATAAATATAGCCCCAAACTGTGGTTTTGTCATAATTACATTACTAGTACAATAATTTCATTATATAAACCCCATTGGTGTTAATATATGTTACATTGTAGTCTCCCTTGAATAATAATACATGACTGATCATCATTTATTTAAATCATCTTTCCAGGCCATTTTCTTTTGAAGTAGCAAGCCTGAATTTAAAAACAGAGCATTAAATGTTAAAATACAGTCAGGTGGACAGATCAAAATACAAAGCCTGGGAACAGGTGCATCTCAAAATCCTAGTCCGAGGTGTTTGACACAAGATTTTGTTATGAGCAAAAAAGGTAACTACTGATTTATACGGAGTTAAGAACTGTTTGTTAGCCTGGTTAATGTTTTAACAATCTAACCGATTTATTACTTGTCTAGTCAAAATGTTAGGCCAGTACAACACAGGTGGCCTCTGAATAGTAATGCTAAAACCTTATGATTTGGACTACAAATGCCAAGAGATTTCCCCAAGAGGTATGACTTACAGCTTTCAAACATTTTAAACCATTTTAAAACTCTTTTTTCCTTTCAGATTGTATTTCATTTGTGATGTAAAAAAAAAAAAAACAACTATTTGGGGATTTAATTTATCAATTATGGCTAAGAAAATATTCTGAAAACTTTGGAGTGACTGTATCCCCAGATCCCTGCACCACTGTCAGATAAATAAGTAAATAAAATAAAAGGTGACATTGGATCTCTAGTTCCCAGCTGATCAGATAGTTGGCTACAGACAGAGCTTGTTAACGAATTGGTTTTCTAAGAAAATAACTCTGCTTTCTAGTGTGGATCAGGCAGTGAGAGTAAATTAAAAAGAACCTTCTCCATTTCACCACTTAATATGATATCCTACTTTGTACTGGTTTTGAAGGTTAAAAACAAAACAAAAAGTAACTTCATTTAATATCTTACCACAGCGATGCCATTCCCAATGAGTACATTTTCTTACTTACGGCTCTTGGAAAAAATTATCTAAAACATATGATGAAATAGTGATACTGTGGGGCTTGGGGTGGTTATTTTATAATAAGTGTTCTTCAGAGTAATTGATAAAGACATTTCTGATACTCAAACTTGATTTTTGCAAGCAATCTAGTATTTTGCTTGATTATTCTCCTCTACAGAAAAGATTACTCATAAAAAGTCTTCAGTACATCACTAAATATAACCGCGGGGAGTCTTTTGGATACTGAAGGCATCCCTAAGTGAGTGGTTATACCTCCTGTTGTCTGGACCCATGGATGGGTGCATGATGGATCGTCTGATGTGCAACAGTCATTGTGCACAGTCCTTCAGTATTGATAAAAACATGCTGAGAAACAGAGAGGGCACACATACAATGGAGTGTCCTTTGGAAAGCTGGAAGACAAGGAGGCCGTCTTTGCCTGCTATTAAGTTTTTATATCACTATGAGTCAACAGAAAATGTATTCCTGTCACATATTTATGTATGTAAAAGCACAGCCAGCCCTAAGTGGTAAGATGGATTTCAGTATCAAACTTGTGCTGGAATAGATGGGCTGAATATGGTATAGTGACTACTTTTATTAAGCAACTAAAATGTTCATTATTTCCCAGAAATAAAAAATCTAATGGCAAGATACAGCCACTTTGTCTTGTTTTTCCCAATTGCCAGTGGAAAGAATAGTGCTACATAACAGATGGCAATACTTCAATAAATTTTGGTTTATTTCAATAAAATTGTTTAAAATTCATAGCGTGTAGTACATTGAGGTAGGTACTGTCAGCAACTCAGAAGTGACAAACTTCATGCATGACTCTAACCCATTTGACAGTATTCAATGGGATCAAAAGCAGCTGGGGTGAAGAGAAAAGTGGGGTTTGTTGTTCTTTGTTTAAATACCTGCTTGGTAAAGTCTTATTCATTAGAAATTGATGGTAGTTTTCAGTGATTCTTAAGTCAATGCTTCAGTGACAGCCAAAAAACCCACAGACGAATGCAGTCAAGCAGCAACAGAATTGCACTTTGAAGACATTTTCTTACAGACTCTCTTGGGTTATGATCACTGCCAATGCCAATGGAAACAAAAGCAGGAAAAAAAACCCCATGATTCAGAGCCTGGTAGCTACATGTCTCCGTGCTTATGTGGCCCTTAGATGCCCCTTTTATCTTTTACTAATGGGAACATTGAGATGCAAAGTACTAGACCAGCATAAAAAAAAAGATAAAAAACCCATACAGAAATGAGCATAATGGGTAATTTTTACAGCTCTCTGAAAGGCTTTAGAAGCATACGTTTATTTTTATGGTCTGTCTGTTATGAAACAGAAACATAGTACATCAGTCAAGTACTAGATCAATTGCAGCTCAGCTTCCCCTTGCACTGATAGGACTGTGGAAACCCCCTGCCTCAAACAAGCTGAAAACTAAGGACAACAATAAACAGAAGGAAACTGGGATTCAGTCCCAGAAAGAAAACATCTACATTTGAGTAGGGAAAACAAAAAAATTGTACAGAAGGTTTTGACACAACCGACTTAAGATGTAAATTTGGCAGCGAGCATATGCAGAGCAAGCCATGCGAAGAATGAGAATGACTCAGATGAAATCAAGCTAACTGCAGTGACAAAAAAAAGGAGCAAGAGCTTTGTCCGAACAACCCAGTCATGTGTAGCCTTCAGGAGTAGAATAGGTTTAGCTAGTGCTACCACGCACATTATTAAAGGCAAGTTTTAATCTCTCAATGGCTTGGTAAAATTAGTCTCTCCGCTGCCTTGAATTCCAGTGCTCAAATAAATGTGTCATGTAATCCAGGGTTTTTTTGCAAGTTCAACCAGAGAGCCCTCCATAGTGCCTGCCTGCGTTGGCTCGGCAGCTGTGTGCTTTTGAAGTGCTCAGGCTGGAAAAGGGTGGAAAAATATGACCCCTGAAGTAGCATGTAAAATGATAACCTTAAATGCTAAAACCCCTGCTCCTTGCTCCCACCTCCTCTGCCGCTGCATTCACAGCCCGTTACCAAACTGTGCAGGAGAAAGCAAACCAAGCACCTTGCAGGTCAAATGAATGTGTATTTGAGCCTTCTGGTTTTAATCCATAGTAGCTCAGATACATGTGTCAAGAGATACGGGAGCAAAGCCAGGGATTTAAGTGGCATGTAGCAATGGAACAGAAAAAAAATTTGCAGCTCCTATCAACAACTTTCATCTTCTGCAACTGTTTGAGGAAATAGCTGGCTTCAAAACAAATTAGTGGAGGTTTAGAGGGCTGCATTTCAATTAATCTCAGGAGGAAGTAGGAGGATGGGAGGAGGGGTCTCTCTCATTATACTTTAGACAAAAAAAAAAAAAGCTGTGAAATTGCTATATTCTAAGGTTAACAAAAGTGCAAAAGAAATTTAACGGTTGAGCCCATTAAGATTTGAAATGCTGTCTACTGTGAAGTGGGCTTCACCTAGGGTTTTGTGTTAAGGGACTACTGGCAGATGACGAAAGAAGTTCGTCCCTGCCACAAAAATTTGTGGTGGAAGGAGGGGATGGGAGTGTTTGAGACACTCAATTAAAAATAAAAATAATATTCAAAAATTAAATAAATTGAAGCCAATGTACAGACAGATATGAATAGTGAGCTGCTAAAGAAAAAAGACTAGAATTAAATCAAAGACATGGTATTTGTGCAGACCAAAAGTCACATACCTCAGAAATGCAAATTATAGTGCTTTAATTAGATAACTGAAATTAGGCACTGCAGGGGAAGCAAAGCTGTTTCTTTAAGATATATTTCGGATCAATTGATCAAGCGATGCAAGCATTGTGCTTTTATTTTCAGAAAGACTGTGCATCAGACTACAAAACAAATGAAAGGCAAACTGTACTACTCACTACCCTTGCTGGAGAATTTACAGCCAACGTAGCAGCTTTTCACAGCAGTGCAAAAATGTTATTATCCACAGAATTTGTCACAGAGGGAAACCCTTTTAAGTGGTCTGTCTTTCCCCTTGTTTTTTAATTATAGGGTAGCGTATGAACTTTGCCATCCTATTAACTGAGTGTCATCTTTTACTATAAAGACAAGTGACATTATTTAAAATTCAGTCCCGTTTTAAGGAGAGTAGCCTCCTTGGCTTGAAAAGAATGCATCCAGAGCATTTCCAAACTGCAGTTTTATACAAAATAATTCCCCACAGCTGTGCCGGGACAGCCGGCGCCGAGCGGCTCACTGCCGTAGGAAGTTCATCAGCCGTGGGGGCAGAGATGCTGTAAACCCCAGAAGCATTTGCCTGTCAGAGGCAAGCCCCAGCTGGGCCACGGGGGCTGTTCTCTGCACGAAGGTCAGCTGGCCAGGATGGCTAAAGGTTTGTGCCCCTGGGACAAGTGAAGGCAGAGTGATACCCAGGCAGGGGCCCGGGTCGATGCTCAAATGCACCCCCCCTTACATGCTGCACCCCTGGGTTTAAGTATCCTGTCTGCAGCACAGGGACAAACCACAGTAGCTGCCTTCAGATGGAGTTTAAACAAAACCAGGGAAGAGACGTTGCTGAAATCAGCCGTTTAAAGCAGAGCAGACCCTGAACCAAACCTCCTCACCCGAATGAGTTGGGAGGACAGGCAGGTACAGTGCCTGCAGGGGTAGTGGGCTCTGCCCCACAAAAATGGCCCTCAGCTCTTGACCAGATGGACCTTGGCTCTCAACCAGAGCACTGGTTTAGGCCAGCTGCTTTTTGAATAGAGCTATAGCCATGTTGGGTCATCTTGTCAGCTAGCTTTGCCATGTTCAGAGGTGTCCCCAAGAGCATTGGTGGAGCCATGTGAGAGACTTTCCAGGCTGCCACCTCTTCCAGCTGGCAAGCAGAAGGCTTCAACCTCCAGGATGTTGAATTTTAACAACCACTATGTTCTTTTGGATGGCAGGAAAAAAAACCTCAGATGATAACATTTTCAATCTTTTAGGAAGCTTTTTTGTCTTTTAACACATTTAGAGCTCTAAAACTTTAAGGGATTTTATTCTTTAGTGTAAATCCATTCACATCAGAGGAGTGGGAGTAATAATTAGGTTTCATAGTGGAAGAAATGATATTGCTAAGAAGAGATATGTCTCACAAGAGGACTTCTAAGGTGAAGAAGAAGGCTTAAACTTTTGGAGCTAGTGAGCACTATCTCACCAGCTGTCCCGCCACAGCTCTGCTTAGTACCATGCAGGTATTGAACGGCACCTGCCAGCCTCTGGCATTGAAAACTGGCTGTGACTCCTATCTGCTTTTCAGCAGAGGTTTTGTTTATAACTCTAAAGAAGAGGTAGTGTGAACCAGTCAGCACCACAGGCGCTGGGAGGGTCCCAGTGAGATGGGAGAAGAGCCCTCTGCTTGGACAGGGAGTGGGACCCTGGTTGGATCTTGTCCAACCTTTAGGATATGACATTACTTGTACAGCTCGGTAAGTAAGGATGTACCCTTGCATGCCATGCAGCCTTGCTCAGCATGGGACTTAAGTGTATCGCAGGGGATGCATTGGGCTGTTTGATTTCCCTTTAATTCCAAATCAAGAGAAATGGGGGGAAAAAATAAAGATCAACTTACAGGCACTCGTGGAAGACTCGTCACCCCTTTGCTTATACTTGTACTGTCAGAGTAGCAGTAAAAGCAGCTGCTCCCTGATATATTTCAGCCATCAAATAGGAAAACCTGAGAGGATAGCATGTACTGGGGAAGGACAAGGAGAGAGGAGGGAAAGGGTAAGGCTAATGAACTGAGGGAGGAAAGAAAAAAAAAAAGCAGAGAAAAGCCAAACCGAGAAGGAAAAAAATGATGTGTAAAAATCTGACTGTCCTGAAAATCAAGTGGAATGAATTTCTTGTCAGTGTGTACTTGTTAGACCAACACGATCTTTTGGAGGTAAATGAATGCACTCAAAGCTTTCACACACATAGACTGCACAAAGTACAACTTTCTCATACATAAATCTACACCAAATCACAGATTATAATGTGGCAGAAACACCAACTAATCCGCTACGTAAAACAAGAGACTATTTCTTGAACATTTGAAACTAGAAAAAATGATTGAGTTAAAAGAGAGTTTGCATTTTCATCTTTTTTCTCTGAGCCTTTAAGATCAGCTCTTTGCAGCAACAACCAACTCTGTGGTTCTGCATGTATTTGCTAAGGAACTATATAGCATTTCTCATCCATGAACTAATCCTTAAGTAATACATGAACCAATCCTTAAGTAATACAATACTACAAATAAATATTAATTTTATAGATAGTGGTGGTACCTTATGTTTAGATGAAGAGCCAGAAAACTGGAGACTTTCCTTATGTTAAAAGCTTCTCCTTGCTCTGTGAGCAGTATGTTGACAGGGCAGCTCAATTGCTTTCCTTTTCTTTTTTTCTCTTCTTGCCGGACTAAACTTCTCACTAATGTTTACAAAAGTGAACTGGAGTTTGAGATCAAGAGCTATGAACCTGGAACACCACATAGTCAAATGCACCAGTATTTCTCAATATATCTACCCAAGAAAGCTTTTCTTTTTTTCTTTTTTTATTTTTTTCTCCCCAGCAACCAAGGTCTGGATCACTTGAAGGGACTTGAAGTGACTGTGCCCTGTTTGATGAAAGGCACTGCAAATTTAGAAAGAGGGGTTCTATCCCAGTATAACAGGTAGGCAAAAGATGAACACCAAGTAAGGAGGTCTACGACATGGATCCTCTGAAATGTCTGCTCTGAACTCAGTGGGCGTTTAGAGTTAGTAAAATGCTTTTCCAGGCAGGCTTTGTTACTTTTTCCTAACCTGCCTATGCCTTGTGACTTTGATAGAAGTGTCTGTCTGTAGCAAAGCCTTTGCAGAGAGTGTCTGTCCTACTTGCTTGCGTTGTCAGATAGCCCTCAAATGGGAAGCAGTGGGGTCTGTAACTCAGTGAGACTTAGGATGAGGTGGTTTCCACAGGTAGAACCAATTTTAGGGCCTGGGAAATTGGAGTGTGGGATCTTTTCTATTGCAGAGAGGAAGACAGGCAATGGGGAAGCTGCCTCTGCTGTGTGTGCTGGCAGCCCATGTCCCCAGCTGTAGCAACTTGACTCTGCTCTCTGCCTTACAGCGGTGGGCACAGACGCTGGCATCAGCCCAGTTCAAGATGGTAACAGCTGAGGACAGTGGCTTTTCTAGGTGAATTTTGAGACGCTTCCCACCTTGCAGGAATACAAACAGATGAACATATAATTTCCAAATGAACGCAAAAGGGTAATTTCTGTCTTTCTTGACACTCCATCTCTGATCCCAGTAACTACTTTTCTTCCTGGCAGGGAAGCTGTGCTGACTAAAGAGCTTCTGCACGACCACAAAACCACTTCAAAGTCTGAGAAAGAAGAAAGACTGTGTATCTAGCTGACAAAGTTCCTGTAATGAAAGGTTTGCATCCTGTATATCCAGCCTGGGGTTAGTGACTCAGATGGGTCTAGCTGTACTAACACACTGCAAGGAACTGCCACCAGCAGCTGACCCACAAAGGACTGCCACAGACATCAGCCCACTTCTCTGCTAGGTGAATAATATTCCTCTCGATAAAGATGCATGGCGTTTTCTTTGAGATGAAAAGGTCAGATTTACACAGTAGAGAGCAAGGCTGAGCTGAAGAGTGGGTAGAGGTGACCGCAAGCCTGTACCCAGGTGGCATCATGAAGAGGGACCGCGAGGATCTTGGGCTTTGGCGATAGACCTCAAATTACCCTTGCTAGGGTAAACATTATTACCTCTGTTTACAAGGAAAAACAAGGTACACAGGCGAAACGACTCCATCAGGTCACAGAGTGAGCTTTTACCAGAAATGAGAATATAAGCTAGTTCTTGTCATCCCAAAGCCCTGCCTTCTGATTCTTGTCTCTCCAGATTAAGATCTGAGGTGAGGCATATCTTTACTATGCAAACATTTTTTTTGCCTCTTGGAGGAAACTCAGATCAGGATTATGGATTTGGGTCAGGAGCTTTAGTGCAGGTGTAATTTCTACCAGCATGTGAAAGGCATTGTTGTGAAACACTTAACAGTTGATGTACGTGTTCTGTACCTAATATCAGCGAGGTTCTATACCTAATGGCAGCGAGGGACTGAACAATCAAGCAGCAGAACAGAAAGCAGTACCTTGGCATCACACCATGGCCACATAGCACAGCTACCTTCACTCTGTCCCTACAGGCTGTGCCTGAAATGAGAACAGGGTTTCAAACACAAATGAAACAAGCAAAGCCTTCAGAGAGGCTAGATGATGACGATCAGGTTATGAAAAGCCGTACCTTGCCTTTCTCAGAGGAAGGAGCGTATGGGCTTTTGCTGATTTTGGCTTGCTTTGGTTTGGCATGTAACAGCTCCTGCTGCATTAAAAACACAGTCATTTTTGTGGGAAAAGTGTAATTATTCAAAATAAATTGATTTTATGATATTTTTGTATTTCAATTCAAGCACTCCTTACCAGCTGCCCACTTCAAACAGAGCCCTTGGCAGAGCTAGGTCTTCCAGGAGAATCTCAACCTTAACTCCCCCCCCAGATTTTCTTCTTCGACACAGGACCTTGCCCTTGCCCTAGCTGTTTTCAATATTTTGGATAGCAGTTTGTCCCCAGCTACCACCTTGTAGCTGAGATTTTGCATGCTTATGTGTGCAGTTTTTTGCCATTTACTTGGAAAATCTTTGCTGTTCCACTTTCCGACTCTTTCAGCCTCCAACTAATACTTGACAGCAATTGCAAGCAAATTAACTAATTTTTCACAATCGGTGTAACTCTGTTGCTTGCACTTGTCCACCTGGATGGAACAAATTGCAGACTGAATGTCTTAAACTCAGGAGCGAAGTGAGAGAACTGAGGACACCTGGAATATAAAACACACCATAATCCTGTAGACCTGGAACAGATTCTTCAGTAGCTCTAGGAAAAAATATTTGCTTTGTTCTTTTCAGTGTAATGTGTAATTCTGGCTGGCATTTTCCTCCAGGTTTTTACTAAGATCAGTGTTTGTAGTTCCATTTATGTGATATTTTCTAGGTCAGTTTTTATTTCTGCCTCTCTGCACCGAATTTTTTTATCTGTTTACTTGAGTCTAAAAAAATCCAGCTAGTACAGTATTCTGAAAAAGTCACCTAAGCCAAAGTATTACTAAAATAACCTGCATTTTTTGGCTGTCTTACTTAAGGTTATACAGTTATAGTCAGTAAATGCACTGAGATGAGAGAAAAATAGCTTCTTTTCAATATGCCTTTTCCAAAGGCAGGAGTGGTCCTTCAGGTACTTTGTACTTCTCAGTGTTGGAGCTCTGCAATATGGGCTCTGATTAAAAAAGTTTCTTCTATTCAGATACCTTATCACTTAGTAGCTAATATCACAGAGAAATATGATTTTTTTTTTTTTGTCATGTCAAGTTTTATGTTTTAACTCTAAGAAGACAATAAACGATTTTGTTTACAGTCTATATCTTTCCCTGGATAGCTGATTAGAAAAGATCCAGCAGTAGGTGTACAGCAATATCTTCGAAAGCTTGGGAGTACAAAAATGCTGTGACAATGAAATGTGGTGACAAGGGATATCCAGAAAGTCAATCTATTCCAGAGCAATGCAAAATAGAAGCAGAGACATCACCAATGCAGAGCAGGGAAAGTGCCATAGATTCTGCTAGAAAATGATAAGATTTTTTTCCAGGAAAACTCAGTTCCATTAAAATTAATTTATAGCTCAGTTTATCTACTGGACTTGTGCATGCTTCCATTCCCTGCCAATAAAACCAGTATCTCATGGGACTTTGTCTTCTACTGTATGTTGTTTTCTCAGTTGTAAAATCAAGGCTGTTCCAAATAGGAGAGTTATGATAAAATGGATGGTAATTACACAGCACTAGAGAATAATCAGCGAGGGGGCTTTCTTCTGTAGGGCATTTTGTTATTGTCTGATAGAAAACCTGTTTAGCATTCCACAGTATTTATTCAGACCCGACTTCCTTTAATCTCACCAACTACATTTAAAGCGTAGCACTAGAAGCTCGAGCTTTATCTTAAAATGGAAAGTTTCCATTTTATTAAAACTTAACTCTCTTTTTAAATCACAGACCAGGTTGGGTTTTTGTCTTTTTTTTTTTTTTTTTTCCACATCAGGAGAAAATAGGCTTGGGAAAAGAACAGAAACTGCTGTCAGTTTTCTTCTGTGACGGACTCCCTGATGGCCCAGCAGTTCTGTATTTACTTTATTATGGAGTAATAATAGTTAGCAGGCCGTAAATCTCACTGATGAGCCAGCAACCTTTCTGTGGGCAACTCAGTTAGCTTCAGAGTCCCATAAATTCTCTCCTAAAAAAAGGCAGCCTTCAAGGATGGTTGGAAAAATACCATTCATAACTGAGACTTCCAGTTATAATGAGCTGGATATATGAATAGAGAGTAGGCTTATTAGATTTGCAGACCACACCGAGGCAGGAAGGACTGAAGGTGTGTTAGGCGATTGGAGTCAAATTCAAAATGTTCTTCTCAAAGTGCAGGTATGGTTTGCAGCAAACGACAGGGTGTTCGACAGGGACAAGTGGTAGTTAACCCACTTAAGCAAGCCAGTGGTCAACTGTGCAAATGCAAGACAGGAACACGCCGGTGGGCAGCAGCTCTGCAGAAATGGCTCATGTTTGATGGTGAACCAGAAGGTGAATGGCTTGTTGTTTCACGAGATGCAACCGTGAGCCTGGGTTGCATAAACAGGGGTGCAGGCTGTGAGACAGGTAATCTTTCCTCTCCTCTGGTGAGGTCTCAGCTAGAAACCACTGTGCCTGCAGCGATGGCTTTGAGATAGATGGGAACCAAGAGGGAATTTGGAGGGAAACAGGAGCCAGGAGAGACCCCGAAACGTGCCTGAGAGAAGAGGTGCTGCAAGTTAAAGAGACAGAAAACTGAGGGTGGGATAAGACAAGAGTTTTTAAATATACAGAAGGCAAAGAGGAAAGGGTTTATTGTGGATAAGACACAAACTAATGGACTCAGTGAGGTTACAGCAAGGAAGATTTCATTTAGACACTTGAAAAGCATCTAATAGTAAAAGATAATAATGTAGTAAACCAGATTTTTGGGAGAGCATAATGAGCCTTTATGAAGAAACCAGAATAGCACTTGTCAGGACTGACCCAGGTACTCTGATTTCTGCCTTGGGACAGGGGAAGGGATGGCCCTTTGAGTCACCTTCCTCCACTGTAAGCCCATACACTGAAATGGGCTAGCTCAGCTCTGGGTCACAGCTCCAATTAGCCTGTACCTTTCAGACTCCATCACAATTGATTGTAACTCTGCTTTTTCTCATTTTCAAACATTAGGTTCTTTGCTCCTGTTAAAAAACACTCAGCCAACATTTCTGCTATATCAAAAGTACTGGGATGAAATAAACAGTATTTTTATTTCCAAGATACTCGTGCTATCCATGTCTCACAACTGTAATTCCAGAAAAGTGGAAAAGAATGTCAAGATCCTTGCTTTTTAAATTTTTTTTTTTAATGAAATTGGAGCATTTCTCCCTTACAAACACCTTACATAGATTGTTTTCAGGACTTTTCTGATATTGTTTTTTCAAGTCGGGCTTGTCTTCTTACCACAGTGATGTATTAAAGTCTAAATGAAAACTATTTCCTTCATGTCTGTCTAACAGCTTGTCATGAAGCATCATTGTGCAACAGTATCATCCACAATTTTCATGATGACATCTCATTTCAGGAGGGCGTGAGCTGAATCCCAATGAATAAATTCATGAAGTTTAACCTCTCCATGACCCCATTTCCACTGTGTTTTTTTCTCATCCCGCCCCAGCTCATTAGCTGTCCTGACAAAAGCAGCTGAGATGAGATGTGAGTCTTTATAGCTGTGCTTCAAACAAAAAGAAACAGTGGGAGGAAGAAGAAAGGTGGAGAGAAGCATCATGTTTGGTCTGGAAATGATCTGTTCTGCATTTGTAAGCAAGCTAATTTTCCCTTCGTATGACATGGTTCCTAGCCAGAACAATAGATCTCGGACTAGAAACTACCCTGACATTATAATTATGTTCAGCCCCAACTAATTTCTTTCTAATGTACTGCGAGTGGCATCCAGCTCATTGAGATGCAGACTCTGTTCCACGGACATCCTGTGGCTATCAAGAAAACCTCTGTCTCACACTCAATTTTCAGCAGTGTTTTCACTGTCAACTGTCAGCATTAACACAATGTTTAGGTTCCCTTTAAAATAAATCAACCCATTTTGTCACCCTCTTATTGCTCTGCCAACTGTTGATCCCAGTCTCAAACCATTTTAATGTGGCGCCAGTTTAGTGCCCAAGTTACTGTTGACATTTATCTTTGAGCATCTACTTTGTTCTCTTACTCCTTGGTAAGACTACTTGGAAACTAAAAAACATGTTTCTGAAAGTATTTCTCTGAAAACAGCAGCTTATGAATTAGACAGTATATATTTTAATCTGTATTGTGTAAATGCCTAGTGAGACTCATTGCCATGTCCCAACCTTTTACAGCATTAAATCTGTTGGCTGAAGATTTTTTTTACTGTTTTTATGGCTTCCTTATCATGTTATTATCCCTATCTTCAGCACTGAAAACTAGCAGATAGGTATTTCAGCACGTGTAAAATTAGAAATTCACCTTTATTTTTCTTTCTAACATAGTGGCAGGGTCAGTCTTTGGTACAATTCTTTAAATAACGTGCTAAAAATATGTATTATCTATACTCTATTAGTACACTTCAGTAAACATAGCTGCTGTTAAACTGCTTTATATCTCAAGTAGTAAACTTCTAATAACCTATCCCCATTTCAGTTTTCTGCAATACCTCTGAATTACTCTTACTGAATCCAATTGATTCCAACTGTAATTCCATTTACTACTTTACATTTACAATGAAGAAGAATGTAGTTGACTCCCAGAGTACTATCATTATTGGTAGACAGTGTCTTTAGCTTTCCTTAAATACTTCAATCTCGGGACAAATAGCAGCAATTTTCTCCTGTTCTACACCAGGAAAAAGATGTTAGAGGAACATGAGGGAAAATAACAGTTTGTTGATGCTGGCTGCATTTATAGTGAATTGTTACTGGATGAAATCTGTTTAGAGCAAACATATCCTGTTTACTGCAGGATTTTATGGGAAGCTTTCAAATTTGCATGTTGATTATATGAAATGTAGGAAGTCCCTCCCAGCCATACAATAGGAGAAGAAGATTGTTAAAATATGAAATCAACTCAAGTGTTTTGTGATTTACTCTCAGAGACGCAGCAAGGGACGCAGCTGTTTGCAGTACGAGAGCAATCCACAAGACTAGGAATAATACTGCCCAATCTGTGTAAAGTTTTCATTATATATATGAATTTTACAGATCTATTTTTCATATATACAGAGATGTACAAAGATTGTTTTTGTCTTCGACGTCTGGGCTATTTGTCTTCAAGCTAGCACAACCTGAATGTGATCAATAAACACAATGGAGTGACAGAGCACATTTATCTTCTGTTCCTCCTATGGCAAGCATTTCACCTGACAGTCTACCTCAGGCAGCCTTTGTCAGGCAGCGTAGCAGGCGAGTCAAATTCTCTATCATCCCACTAAAACGTGATGGGGAGCAGGTTCCCTTGAGGAGCGACATGTCCAGAGGTTTTCCAATAAGACCACAGCAGACTCATAGGCAGGAAAAGAAAATAAGGCATCTTTGGTCAAATCTTTTTTTACTGGTAGGCTTATGAGCTTCAGGTCTAGACCTTAATGATGCACAGAAACCAGCCATTGACCTTTTGCATCTCATGAGTGAATGCCAGGAGGGAACTACAGGCTGGGGGGGCACACAGCACCTGTGATAGTGTGAGCCCTTGCTGGGGTTTCTTTCTCTTTGGTGGACATTAGCTAGTTTTACTCCTGTTGGTGCAAAACAGAGTTTGGAGCTTGTTCAGTTCAGGGAAGGACTTTGTCATGGGGAAGGAAGGGAAAGGAGTGAAGACGATGGGTGTCCCAGGTGAAGGAGGTAAAGTTTGGCAGGTAGTCTTGAAGGGACATGCAAGCTGCTTTATGTGGTATGAGTTTCCAGGAGAAGATGGCAATGAGCAACACCTGATGTACCTGGTAATGGATGAGAAGAACAGGAAAAGAAAACCTTCCATGCAAAGGCAGATAAATACATTGCATGGATAGTGGTGGTGGGATGCTGGTGGTTGCCATAACCTTTGCAAGGAATAAAACCTTTTCATTTTTCTTCTGAGTAGGCCATGCATGTGATTTCTGTTAGCAGCACTATCAGTAGTGACACCCCACATGCCATATAACAGATGACTTTTAAAAAGAAACATAAGAAATTTTTCAACATTTACTCATTAAAAAATGAAAGGCATGCAGGTGTGGTGATGCTATATTTAAGTGAAACTTTTATTTTTTCCAAGTTCCTTTTTGAAGGAGAACATGTATCAGGTCACTTAGTATTTTACTGTAGCTACAGATGTCTATTTTTTTTTGCTAAAAATGCTTGATCAAAACAATTCATCCCTTGTTCTAAGCTCCATGACTTAAATCCTCAGATCTGTTGATGTATAAATTACAGCTGTCTATTCTCCACCACTCAGTGAAAAAATAACTGCCATAGTAGCCAGAGCACATGGAGATAATTCCCAGTTACCGTAGCCAGCTCCAAGGAGCATGATGAGGTTGTGTGAATATGCTTTGTGAGACTCTCCCTGCTGATCCAAAGCTTCTTGCCCTCCCAGAACTCCCTGCCCAGCAAAACTTCAAATCCTCCAAAGTAAAGTACTTTATTAAAATATAAGCCGGAATCTGGGCCCCATAAAAGGTGGTGGCCATGTGGGCTGAGCACTGGTTTTGTTACAGTGGCTTCTTATGCTAAAAGTCTCTTTTTCTGTCCAAGTGGACACTAACAGCAAAGGGCTCTGTGAAGGGAATGGTGTGAGGAGCAAATGTTTTCTCGCTATTCACTGACACAAAACAAGCCCGAGAGTGAGCCAGAGAGAACTGGTAAATGGGACAATAAAGGGAATAAAACAGGAAAACTGGGGAGAAAGGAAGAGGGAGGAGAAAAGGTACAGGGAAGGGGAAAATTATGTATGGGTGTGGAGGTAACCAACATGCAGGAAGGATATGTGAATAACAGTTAGCTCAGATGTTTAACTCTTACATACACTGTCCTTTCCTGATAAGTAGGACATCAATGGGAGCAATGTGTAGGCTAAATGGCAGAATATCACCCTCATCTAAAAAAAGGAGTTAGAGGAAAGAAAAACAGAAACAATGAATGTGAGATGAAAACCAAAACTGGTAAAAAGCTTTGTAAGCCTTCGTGCCATGTGTGTGACAAGTTAAGAAATGGTTGACCTTCTTTTGCTCTCTGCCACCTAAACATAACGTTAGCCTCTGATCTTTGTCCCTCACTGGAAATGTATGCACTTGTGAAGAGTTTTATATTGGCAAAAAAAATGGCAAATGTAACTGTTCATGAATGAATTCAAGCTGTAGTTTTTCTAATATATATCTGCACTTTTAAAGACATTGAAGACTCTTTAAAATTTCTTTACAAAGCAAAAATTTAGCTCTTCATACATCCCACCCCCCCTGCCCCGCTAACCATGTACACTTATTCAGCCATTTCCCAGGATCTCAAAAGATGAAATTTTCTTCTGTACGGATCCTGAAACTTCTGTCCACATATTGTTGTCATTTAACTAGTGAAGTGCCTTTAATTCAGCTGCTAAGAATGAACACCTATATATTCAGCTCCTGTATCAGTGGCATAGGTGACATCCCTCAGGCACCAAGGAGCTTGACAGCTCATCTTCTAGAGGTGTCACTGCATGAACTGTAAGCCGATGTCAGGCGCGGGTGTCCCTCTGTGACTGATATAACCGGTATTATAAAGGCCAGATGACCAAAGGTGTCCAGTTCCAAGCAACCACGGAGACAGAATATTGATAGAAAAGCAGCAGATATCATAAGTGTGCTTTTTAGAGATTTAAGGGTGTTAAATTCTTTAAAGAGTAGGACAAGAGAAAGTAATAACTTTAGAAGGGGTCCTGAAGACCTCCATCAGTCAAAGGATTAAGTGGTGACTTAACAAAGCAGTGCTTTGACGAAGAACTGAACTCAAATAGCAAATCTATATTTAGGTGTTACGGAATGTTTTGCTGATCCCCTTTTTTCTGTTAAATCGACCTTATTGCCCACAGATGCTGAGAAGTCAGCTTGTTAAGAGTTACTGTTATGCTCTGTTCTCTTGCTCGGTTTGCGGCCTCACAGCCATCGCGTAGGCAACAATATTTATGGCAGACAACATTGAGACAAATGAAAAGAGCTTCAATCCCCAAACCTTTCCTTCATGCCATCAGCAAAGTTCAGTAGATACAGATTCAAAGGAATGCAAGAACAAAATTCATTCCCCAAGGATGTAGGTCAGTTTGAAGGGCTGCTATATAACTACAGGCACATTTTTCCTAGATAAATTATGGCTCACAGGGTCAAACATAGACTCTAATTGAGTAAAATGCACTGATGCTCTTACTCAATGGGGCTTTGTTTTCAATTAGGACATAGCTCCCCTTGGCCTTGAATTTTTCAGGGATGATTTCCGGATGAGAAGAAGAAATGCTGGGGACTGAGAAGGCAAAGGGTGAAGGAGGCCCGAGGACTCTCATTAACACTGATTTGTGTGATACACGCTCTCAACTCTCAGTGTAGATGTGGCCATATCACTGTCCATCCCTGTTAAGATAATATCAGATAATCTTAATTACAGATTTTTCTACAGAAGGCTGTCAAAGCACTTCATAAACTGCTGGCTAAATCTGTGAACGTTTAGCTGCTTTATTTTACTAGAAAGGACCATGATGATAACAGAATGTGACCTGCTACAAAACATGGGCTATCTGCTTTCATCCTTTAATTTCTGCAACAAGCCCTTGTCCTTAAAAGGGAGGTTTTCTATAAAAGAAAACCTTAAGAAAAGAATGGAGAAACCTTTATAGATATATAGGCAATCTTAAAAAATCAGAATTTATCTCATTCCTTTTGCAATAAGGTAGAGACCATACATCCTTTAGCTCTTTCCATGACCTACTGCCCACTCTTTTTTCCTTTAAAACTGAGTTTAGGGTTTCTGTTGTTTTACTAGTTTTAGCCCTCTGCTCACAGTAAGAGAACTTAGTTGCTTTCTACTATTAATAGTCAACGGTATAGCATCATATGTACAATTCTAAACATTATAGAAACTGAGAAATTAATTTGCAACTTCTTCCAGCATATAACATATACCCTGCTGTGAAGAAATTTTATTCTTAAGGAAAAAAATAATTCTTAAATTCATAAGGATAAAAAAAATTCTCAACCATGTTATTTTCTATCAATGGGCAGAGATTGTCACCAACTCTTCCTACTGCACTGAGAAAAATAAAGGCTGCAGTTTTCTGGAGGCTGCTATATATAAATGCTACTGGTCAGCTTAGATCCTGCTCTCAAATAAATGTCAAGGTATACATGTCAAGGTAAAGAAATGCTGACCAAATGAGGTTGGCAGAGGATTTCACCTTTCTTCTGGTTCTTTCCAAAGTAGTTGAAGGTGACTTTCAGAGTAATTTTGCCTTCTTATTTTCAGAGGACTTTGGGACAGTTTAATTTTGTTTGTTTGTTCATTTTGTTTCATTTCCTTAAACAAGATGTTTCTGGTGCAGCTGCCCTTCTCCAGATTCACCCTCTGGAGCACCTACTGTCCAGGAATGACTTTGCTGGCTGGCTGTTGTTCATAGAGCGAGCAGAAGGGGACTTAGAGCATCAGCCTGGTTTAATTGCTCTCATTTTGTTTTTCATGGCAGTATGAGCTGATGAGACTTTGTGAATGACTTTTGTCTGACTTTTCTGAACATTAAGCATAAAAGGAAATGTTATTAAATTTTTCCATTGGCACTGAATGACACATACATCCTATGCCAATAAAGAATGAAATTGTATTTCTACTAGCTGCAAGCAATTTTCAGTATCTTTCTCATTCTGTGCATTTTTGAATGTTCCACAGCCAATAAATGACAGCAGAACTTTGCAACTGTATCAAATTAAATCACAAATGTAATCATGTGGCCTGATTGAAAAAGCCAGTTATTGTTTGAATTAAGGGTTTCATTTCTTTGTTTCCACTTAGATAAGGCTATATTTTTGCTCAGGAGAAGGTGCTGATGCTCCGGGATGCTTCTCGCTGTTGCAAATGTCGCTCTCCCATGTCCCAGCTGTGCCTGGGAGCAAGCACAGAAACCGGACACATGGGGTGGATCCAGACACACCTTCTGGCTCTCACAATTTTTGCCACTCTTTCTGCCAGTGGGATTTGTACCAAAACACCCATGAAAATTGCAATGGAAACTACAGTTTCTGAAATCAGACTTGGAAACTTATTGATTCAACTTATTGATGATGGTTTACTGTAGTGGCTTTGCTCCTGACTGAAATAACATTATACTAGATAAATAACAGTAGAATTGGAATTAGTTTTTTGATATAGACTTATTCACCAGTATGTAGATCATATAAAAATTAATAGTATGACTCATATAAAAATTAATAGTACGTAACTTATCACTTTGTAAAACATTAAGATCTTTAGAACATAAAAAATGCCGAGCAGAATTTACACTTCTTTCCTCTGAAGAAACACGCTGTGTATTTTTCTACTTTTCTGACAAGGCTTCCTAGTACCGAGTGAAATGGACTCTTAAAACTCAGCTTGAGTCTGGAAAGGTAAACAAATAAAATCTGGCATGCAGCATGCAACTAATTTTTCCCCTATGTAAACAATGCATTATTTTTGCCCTGTCAGGGGCAAGTGGTAGGCAGCTCGAGAGCCGTGGCGCAGTGGCGGTGGCAGAGGGGGAGCACAGCATGGGATGGATGGAGTCCCTGGTCCCAGCCAGGAGCAAGTGTTGCTGGCAGACCTTGGATCAGTGGCTTTTTGGACCTGGCCAAGCACAACCAACAGATAAAGGATATGCCTCCATCCCCTGGCATAGGGCAAGGAGCCGGTGGGACCCCACATCTCGCTGCCAAGCACTTCCTGGCCCCCACCAGCCATTTTCCTCCCATGAGCAAACCCATTGGAAATGCTGTAGGAGGAAAATGCTCGTGGCTTAGGTGATAGCACCGAACTCTAGTCAAAGCCAAGCTAGAAGTGACAATATGAGTCAGGGGACTCTCCTCATGATGGACGTGAGCAGTGCTGGCCTCCTCTGCCAGGCACAGGCTACGTGCCTTGGAAAAGCTTTGCTAGCATGCTCTGCTCCAGGTTATTGGGATCCCACCCAAATTCCCATCCTCTCCCCCCTGCCCCTTGGAGTACTGGCAACTTGCAGGCTACCTCGTACTTTGCAGATTTCTTTGGGTTTCTTTGGGGATGGCTGTGACTCAGTCAATGTCTTTGGAAGAAGGAGCTCACCAGGTGGAAACGCCTGGTTGTTGAGAACATTTTTCTGTTTTGAATGGGCAAACCAGAGCTTGGAGGGAGGGGGATAAATTATTCAATGATAGAGCTTTGCTGCAGGAAGAAGTGAATTTCAAAACTTCTTCAGAAAGCGTTGTGCACTAGATCTAATGCTGGCAATGCCTCTCAATTAATCATTTAAGAGAAATAACAGCCAGATTTCCCTCAACTTCTACAACCGCTGAAAACTGAGCACCAAGTTCTCTCGGTTGCTACAAAAGTGATTAATTATCTTCTGCCACTGCAACATACAACATTAAATTGTCTTTTAAAATATACATGTATGTGTATTTTCTGTGATGTTTTCTTTTTGGTACAGCAATTGGGAAATAGTTTCGGCCTTGAATTTTTATTTTAGGACATAAACATTTAATGACAGAGAAATGGTGTCTGTTTAATTTATGATTTTGGGAAATGATACACATTTCTATATTAAACAAGGGTTTATATATAGCATTTAGGGAAAGATACATACAGTATGTTGAGCCAAAATCATGTCAAAAATGTTCCAGTGAACATATGTCACACATTTATGCATTTGTAGGATGTTTTATACTGACAGGCCAGCAGCTGCTTTACTTTGTTTCAGGGACCTCTGCCCAAAAGTTCTGTTCCACTCTTATATGTAGTGGTACTTGAAAATTTGTCCTGGTGATAAATTCTTTAATTCCAGATTGATTTTGTTAGAAAAGGAAAAAATGAAGTCAAGGAAATTCTCTACAGTTACAGTTTATTACTTCCTTTCTTTGGGAAAGAAGAATCAGTGAAATCATGAATTAGAAACATATGTAAAAATTTGTAAATAAATATTTATTATAGCTCAGTTTGCTAGCAACTAAACAATTTTGGATTTAAAATAATTTCTCATAAACAAACCTTGTAATGTTAAAATAATTTCAACAGAAATAAAAAAAAACATTGCATGGACCTATCCAGATGAGGACATTTTAATCTGGTGACAAATTTTAACACTGAAATCCTTTAGTTTCATATTTTGGGGGATTGCTAAGGACTGTTTTCACCTGCTGCGACACCCTTTCTGTACCCACACCCCAAAAAAATTGTTCCAGCATAGCTAGAATTACATAGCCATGCTATCAAAAACCTCTGATTGTGTCTGTAGTTAGATTATTCCAGCTATGCTTTTCCCACAGCAGCTTGTAGTGTCTTGTAGGTGGAAACCAGATTGAACTTAAACTGATACATAGAGAGAGCAAGAGCATAACCCCATCTATGCTGGGCTCTTCAGCTGATGTAACTGTAAATCACAGACTGCAATTTTGCATACTCCTAATGGATATAGATTTGATGGCAGAAATTTATACAGTGGCCTTGGCTTAAGTGGGGTCAGTATTGATAGCTATGATATAGCACTTTAATTACAAGTGAGGACTCACCTCTGGCATTTCTTGTGAATCTTCACAGTGGGTGGCCAGAGCATGACCAGAAATTTTGGCTGTGTGCCGCTTTACAGTGACTGGGACAGCAAACCTTAAAAGCATGGCAAATCTAGTTTCCAGGTGGCCCAAATACTGATGAAGCAGTAGATAACAAAGAAGATGGGTCAGTCCCTGGTGTGATATGGACTGCTTCACAGAGCAGGTGCAGACGGTAGCTTTTTGGTGCAGCCAGAGCGACGGCCAGGTGGGTTGCAGTGCTGGGATCGGCAGTGGGGAGACAGCAAAGCGTCACCTCCGGGAGGACCTCTTCTGCTGTGGAAGCTGTCCCTTTGCTCTTCCTCTGGCCAGATCATTTGTCTCAATTTACTTGGTGATATTGTCAACCCCCCCTTCCAAAGCTCGGGTAGACACATAGCTCATACTTGCCATTTGCAAAGGCTAGGTTGGCTCCTTCCCAATATATCATATTTATCCCTCAGTGTATTACTTCTGCTTGCAATGATCCTTTCACTGGACTTCACCTAGTTCTTATGAACAGTATTATTTTAAAAGGGAAAGAATATTGTTTCTCATAGTATGATAATGTGGTCTTTTTATGACATCCCTTCTAGCTCTCTCTTGTATAAAATGCAGAGCTCTAGAAGATAAAGTCTCTTCTGGCATCATGTTTTTTAATATCTCTGCTTATCCTAGTCCCTTGTCAGAGTACCAGCCCTAGTTGTCCATGGGAGATCTCGGATTCTCTGCTGTGACCTTCACAGTGACACTAAAAGTAGTTTTGATGACTTGTGGAGATCCTATTGCTGAGCCCTCCTACCTGAAGGACCTTCTTGCTATAGAAAGCCTGGAAAAGGCAGTCAGTGGAATAGAAGGAAGAAAGAGGACAGAGATTTCCACAGAGTGGAGGTCTTCTCTGGTGATCAGTAAACATTGGGAAAATGACACAAACTGGTAATAAGAAGGATAACCCAAAACTCTTTAGATATGCCCATTGACAGAGGTAAGATGCTTTACTTTCCATACCCCTTCTGTTTTGGTGTGATTTCAAGGAGATTTACTCAAACAGAAATGCTCTGTGCCCCTGTGCTCTTCCCTGCTTCCCGACTTGTAAGTTCTCACTGGAATGGAGACCATATGCTGTCGTCCTAAAGGATAGGAAGAAATAAATCAAGATGATGATGCCAATGTTTGCACTTACCAGGACAAGTTGATTTAACGCTATCTCATTTCCTTCTGACTTGCATTTTATTCCAAGCTTGTTTAGTGTGAAGAGACTATGAAACTGTTCCAGAATCATCCAAAAAGGAAATTCTGACAGATGGCAATAAAAAAAAAAATCCATAATGGATCCTATTTTGTTTTATACTATTAGGGCAAGGTTATTGCTACAGTTATGATCTTATAGTCTGTTTTATTTTCATAGCTATGATAGTAGTTAACGTTGCCTTTGCCTAGCCAGCTGCCTCTACTAAATAAAGTGTCCGTAACAGCTTCATGCAGCCAATCAGTGGAGCAAATAATACGGTTACTGCTCCAAACTGCTGGTTTAAAAATCCAAAAGGGAAATAAACAGAAGTTCTTTACAATACCATGGAAAAACACCTGCAGAAAAAGTGGCAAAGAGAAGGAAACCCAGCTTTAAGAAGCAGATTGAACCAATGGATTTACACCTCAGCAGTGGCAGGGGAGTGTCACCAGTGGGGTCTGGTGGGCAGCAGCCCCAGAGAGTCTCTGTCAAAAAGTCTGCAAACAGAAAGGCACTTGAGGGTTTATCAGAATATGCTTTTTTTTCTTCTCAATGGATAGTATATCTTTTCAGAAAGTTACTTTTTGAGTAAAACTATTTTAAATTGAAAAGCAGCTTTGGTATGTTTATCAGTAACGTAAATGGTGTTTATACATTGAGACTGACCAGTTTCTCATAGGTTTGATTACCTGACTTGTTTTTCAGTCACATGGTGAGGTTTTTTGGTTAGTTTATAAAATACTTTAAAACTATAAATATAATATATGGGTCAGAATTCATTATTCATTTTCAAATATTTTTTTATTTAAGTGAAACCATCAAGTGTCATATTTACAAATATCTTCTGTGCAGTCATAAACTTTTCATAAGCCAGATCCAGACATTTTACCTGTTCCATTCTGTTACTGTAGGACAAAATATCTAAAAGTACTTCATGCAACAGAAAGATGCTGTTTAGAGCAGTTTGAAATGTCATATGTGAAATATGTCTACTTAGGATGGGTAAAATAACAACTTGTTACATGAAGGAAAGATATAGCTATGCTCGATAGAAATTCCCATTCAACAGATTTGATGGGGCCAGATTCTGTAAGAGGGGTTTTCATGTGGGTTATTACAGACACCACACGTAATGAAACAACTGTAAACAGCACACAAAAATATGGGAAGTGCCCTCTAACTTCAACCAAAGTATATAACCATGAAGGAACATAACATGAGGGTTTATTTCAAAAAAAGAGGAGCTATTTTCCTGACAGGGTGCACTGGCAACAGCAGCCCCAGGTATTCCCCAGTGTCCCAGCATCAGCACCAGCTCCTTGCCCTAAAGATGCTGGCACTGGCCCTGCACCCCGGGAGCCCACACAAATCCCTGCTAAGCAAGAGGCAGGTTTAATCCCTGACGTTGGGGTGGTCTCCGCAGTCCCAGGCAAGACATTCTGCAGTCTTTGTGAGTTATTCATTTTGCCAGCCAAAATTCACTCCTGATTTTAAAGAAGTGATATGAAAAGGAGCTGCTGAATGAAGAGCTACATTGCAGTGTAGAATCAATTAATCCCTTCAGATGATTTTCTTTCAATGTTGCTGGGCCCAGATTTTAATTTCTTTTCAGCAGCTCCTAATGGCCAAATTGCCAGCAGAATTGCCTTTCTGAGATAAGCAGCAACCCCATAAACTAACAATACGTCTTTAAGAACACGCTAATGTTCAAACATTCAATAGTTATAGTGGTAATTGTTTTGCTTTCCTTTAGCTAGTGGAAAATAAATCAAATTTCAGTGTGTCACCTATAAACACTTTTAGCTGTTTCTGTAAGCAGTTTAATAGAATGCATAGCACCTGTTTGATATAAGCCATGTGTGATTATATTGGAAATAAAACACTAAAAGTAATGAAACAGGTAAGTTTAAGTGAAGAACTCCACTTACATAAGGTAGGAAAGCAGAACTATCATTCTAGCCAGATCGCCTTTTATACTATCTCGGAATGAGGGAACATATGGTGAATTAGGATGTGACTCTTCTCACCTACCTCTAACACTAAAAGACACTAAAAAAATGAACATTTAGTCCAAGTCAGCTCCCTAGGCTCTCTGTCACTCATGTCCCAGCTTTCTCTGTAGTCATGCGGAGAGGTAAGTGCCTTCAATGTATCATTTATGGGTCTATTTTATACACATTGCTGGCCTTGAGAGGTGCCTGACTCTTTTACTTGGTCACAGAGAGGACTCATAGAGGTGGTTCCAGCTGCAAGCCAGACTGTTGGGTGGCTGAATTTGGGTGAGATGTATCCCAGCCTTAGCAGAAGCTTCTTCCACATCACGCTGTGGTCCTGCATTGCATCCCAACTCTCAATAGCACTGGTGCAGTGCATCAAGCTACTCTGCGGGTGTTCTGCAAACAGGGAAAATTTGGAAGGAAATTAGGAAAACGGAGCTGCCAAGACTTTCAAAAGGTTTCGCTGTGTGATGGTTTCTGTGCAGGTCTGAAAACTGCCCTGCTCTCAGTTAGGCACTTGCAAGGCCAGGATGGTTTTCAAACATACATGGGCACAGAACCCCGAATTATGCACAATTTCAGTAACTGCTCTCAGAAATCAGGTCACCGATACTTATGAACGGTTCCACATTTCTCATGGGCTTAAAGGAAGGTAAAAATTTTATTAATATTAAAAAACCCTCTCATTGCAACAGAGAGAAAAAACAGCTTGCAGCTGCATTTTAGCAAATTATGCTGGCTTAAGAATTGCTCCGGATATTACCGTGAGAAATACTACTGGAAACCAGCAATATATTTAAAAACAGAGAAAACTTGTAATTCCTGCTGTTATTACATGCTTTCTTCAGTAAATCATTCCAAGGTTCCCTTATCTTTGTTGAACTTCTCTCATGTGCGGTAATACAGAGGACGACAAAATACCCTCTGAAAAGAGAGAAGCTCGCAAAACTTTACCTTATTCCCTTCAGGTCAGAGAGGGCGAGGATGGAGATAAGCACTGCAGCATGAGGCGAGGATGGTTTCATACTGCCTGCAGTGCTGTGGTATACAGACAAATCACACTCAATCCAGCACTGGTTGAAGGAGGCTTTGGATATGATTCCTTGTGAGAAGATGTCTTAATCAACCAATAGAGCAGAAATGCAGTGAAAGTCATCAAGCTCTGTTCTGCTAGCATAAATGAACACATGTATCAGTGACTGCACTTAATGCTCGGTTATGATACCATGCTGACCCAGTCAAGCTACTAATATATCCACAAATACTCACCTAAACCAGAAAAAGCTTCAGTAGATGGGTATTCATTTCAACGTGTTACTGTACATTACATTCAATAGCAAGAGACTAAGACTAGTCTAACATTTACCAAGCCATTGCATTTTTCTTTCAGTATATTAACTGCCTTTCAGCACCTTTGTGTGTCTTTTTTGCCTCTGATTTAATCTGTCCCTTGCTTTCCTTTCTTTTACTTCTTTACTCCTATTCCTCCCTGCTGTGAAACATAAGAGTCTGAAACATACAGTTATTTTCATGGAACTGCATATTTCTACCTCTCAATACCACTTCAGCTGTCATTTTTTTATTACAAAAATCTGTACTCACACTACTACATGTAGAATATGTCACATAACTTTTATTAACTATATTTCAATAATATGTTTACTATGAAAAATAAAGGAAATTAACATTCAGATTTGTTATTAATCATAATATCCCCAACTTGAAGTGTTACACATGCATGATGCAACTGGGGTATATTTTTTTTTTAATCTAAGTTTAATTTATAGGACTAAGGTATAATCTTTTAGCTGATTAGCTGTTCAAAACACAACCAAAATTATTTCAAGTGTGTCTGAATAGCATAAAGTCCAGATTTTAAATGTGACTAAGGAATGCCTTGAATTGGAAAGATTTGTGTTAACTTCAAGTTAAGTAAGTTTGTTATTTAGATTTTTTTCTGATAAATACAGGTAGCTGAAATGATTTAAAGTACTGCATGATTCTCTGTCTCTATTTCCTGAAGTAATTCACCTTGCCTTCTGTATCCATCTATTCAGACAACTAGGTACTATGGGCAGGTGTGTCCTTCAAAGTCAGACAGAACAAAGCCCTTATCCCCCATGAAGACAGTGGGAAGATAGTGGGATTCACACTCTTCATGACTGAACAGTGGTGGTATTATTTGACACTAAAAGGAGGAATTCAGAGCTGAAGAGGAACATTGTGTGTTTTGAGATTTCCACACACACATGGCACACTCGATCCTAAAGGGACAGTATTCCTCTTTGTGGCCCAACATGGGTATTGTATTTTAAATGACTATACTAAAATGTTAAAAATGTGACTGTTTGATCTTTGTCTTGTTGTCTAACATTGTATTATAACTGAGTCACTCTTTTTAAAAAAAGTGCTTTTAGTTTCCTAGCAGTCATGAATTACAGATAAGACGGACTTGAAAGAAAGCTCTAACTTTGGCAATGTGAGGGTATATAACCTTCCTATGAATTCCTTTACTCCTCTTGCTAATCACTGATATTTGAAGGTGAAAGATGCACGTCATATCTAATCCCAGAGGGTCATATGAGTTTCCTATCTTGAGGCTCAGTGTGATCTTTTTTGTATGCTATGACTCTTTCTAGCTTTTGATAAAGCTGTGCTTTGTATTCTGTTCAGCTTCCAGTATGCCATTTGTGTGTTATTTATAATGTGATCTGCTGCATTATGGAATACACTTTGCATATTACAGACATTCTTAAAAAAATCAATAAATCTTTAGTCCTTTAAAAGGTTACATTGCCTTAGTGTGCATTTCTCTCTTGAAAAAGAAGATTTTGGACCATGACCAGGGCTTCTAGATCCTACTATATTGCAAGTAGTAAATAATAATTATCTCAAAGTGAACATGGGTCTGATCAAGCCCAGGCTGTTCGGTTATCCTTGTGCTGCCGCTTCTCTTCCTCTTACTGAACAAACCATGAGGAGCAGGCTAAACTGAAAGTGGAAACATTAAAAACCACAGTCTTAATACACAGGTCTTAGAAATGCTGCTGTGGTCTTTGTCTTTCTTTGAACCCTTCCCCCTTCGATCTTCTGTACAAAGCAAACAGCAGTGACATTCTGCAGCCGCTTCAACAGCAGAACAGACTGCAGCTGCAGATATTTAGTAGACAATTTGTATTCCTAGGCATCAGCTAAAAAGAAGGGTTGCTCAGCGTCATTCAAACAACAAGCCCCAAATCATGTAGCAGATTGCATGTCTCCTCTTTTCTCTAAAAATGATATGTCTTTTTGCTTTCTCTAGAGTTATTTCCCTCATCTGTGTGCTTCCTGCAATAAAAAACTGTTATTTTTTCCATCTTTTGATTTTTGTTCAGGCACTCATTTATTTTTTTTTAAATGCCATGGGTACCAGATTAATAAACCAGTTCTTCCCGTTGCCTTGATTGTTTTGATCCACTACCATGGAAATAACATTTGAGCATCAAGGCAGGGCAGGGGCAGAAAGCACAGCAGGTAACATTGAAGAGCTCTCTGTATTTAGTCAGAGGTTAGTGATTAGTGGTGAAAGAGATAGGGCCAAACTAGACTACTAGTAATTTTCAGAAGATATGCTAGATTCAGACTTTCAGCAAATGTTTGCAGTCATAATTTGTTTAGAGGGTAGTTGGACGAAAGATGTTGTTGCTGTAGAATATGTGACCAGCACCCAGGAGCTAGAAATGATCATTCTAGCAAGACTGGGAGTGCAATTTCTTGTTGGCTCAGGAGCTGGGATAAGCTTTATATGCTTATCCAAACATACCCTTTAAACTCTCTGGGTTCAGTGATCCCGTTAGGTAAGCTAACTGGCTTAATTATTCCTGAAGAGCCAGGCAAGGTGTTGTCTGCCTAGTGCTCAACAGAATGTTCTCACTGAAATTCATAGCTCTGAACTGATTTTATAAAGGAATCTTTAAAAGGAATCACGCAACTGGGATTTTGCCTGTGCAGGTTGAAAAAGGGTACAGATACAGGAGCCTGCACTTACTCACAGATCCTTTTGGGACTGCTCCTGAACTCCAGCTCTAGCATAACCACCTTACCGACATCCATGGAGGGTAGTAACGTTGTACTGTGGTTCAGTGCCTTGCCCTGTCAAGGACTTGGTGGCCTTCATGTGCAGGGAAAGGAGGGTGGGCATTCTGAATTTGTCATCCAAAGTAGTGTCTTTTACTGGCATTAAAAAGTATTATGAAAGTCTGGAAACTGTTAGAATGGGAAAATGTGACGGAAGGAATAGATTTTTTTCTTTCTTTTACTCTGTGCACCAAATTATAGTTTGCATGCACACTTCACATGTTGTGCCAGCACAAGCCCTGGCGGGTATGCAAAGAAAAAGATGTGCCTACTCAAAAATCTTTCTTTGAATGGTTGATGTCTGTCTAATAAAAGGGAAGCAAAACAAAAGATTTGAAGCTGTCTTTCAAATTCATTGCTATGCAGTTGTCCTTTTGGTCCTTAAAGTCTCCTCGAGCAGTCCAGAGAACCAGAGACTGTGTTTTCCGCTTTCTTGTGCAGCAGGGAGCTACCTCCAGCTTGCACCTGGGACCCTGTAATAGTTTCTCTTCTCAGAGTTGCATATTGATCTGCCAGTCTGGTTATGGGCTCCACACAGGAAGGACTGCCTGTGAAGAGAGATGTGCATGTTGGGTGCTACTGTAGATAATAAATAATGGGAACATAACTGAACAAGCCCTTCTGTGCCTTCATTACTGGTTTCTCAAAGAGTTTTCCCCCCGTTGCTTTCAGTGGAGGGATCCTTTGGGTTTCAGGACTGTGTGTTTTGGAGTCCCATCTGCTGGAGAGAGAAGCCAGCTGCTGCCCACCAGCAGGTTGGTTGTAGCCACTTGCTGTTGTGAACATCAGCTTTTTCCACTCTGTGGAAATACCTTGAAATACTTCAGCCCCTCAATCACCCCCCAAAAGCCCCTTTTCCATGGGTCCTGCCTTCCTGCTAACATTTCCAGCCAGCAGAGCCTGTGCCTGGCACATCCCTCCCAAGCGGCAGGGCTGTGTCACCAGAGGTGGACGTGGAAGATGGGAAGGGGAGCAGAGATCTGGAGACCACAGCCGAACTTGCTCCTACCAATCAGTCATGCTTTTGGGGGCTAAGCAGAGCAGATAATTTACCACAGAACTGCAGGATACAGAAGTAACTTATAAACAAGACATCCTTGTGGGAACAAAATGTATTACCTGAATTATTTCCACAGCATCCAACCATTTCTACTGTTACCCAACACTCATCTCTAGCTTGAAAGCAAGGGCCTTGATTGTCCTTTTTTTCCATAGTATAAGCACATACAAAGGCATTATCATAGTTCTCCAAAGCATGAAATTCCTGGGTTTTGCAATCAGCAGCACTGAGCTGTTAGGTGTTCCCATGAAGGAATATAAAAGCAGTTAATGTGAGCTCCCACACTGCTGGAATTTCCATGCTGCTGGTAAGCTATTCCTTCCCATCGTTGCAGCCCTGCACTGGCTAATAAACCACGTCTGCTCGTCTGGCTGCAGCCAAGACCTGTGTTTCTTCTTTCTTTGCTCTCCTGCATGTTTTGCTTTTCATAAGACCCAGCTAAATCTGAAGGCACTGTCCCTCAGTACTGGTAACCTTGCTGTTCTCCTACCATTTCATCCCTATGTCTGCCCAAGAAGAAGACATCTCACCTCTGGAATGAGCAAGGTCATGGCTTGTGTGGGGAGCACATACATCATAAAATTCCCCGGAGAGGCAAGGCGAAGAAACATTAGTTCTTGGAGAGGAGTCACGAGCTTTCAATGACCATTGTTTAATAGGCAACATTTTCTATGCTATATAACTCACAGAGAATATGTAGACATACTCCCTAATGTAAACTAGATTACTTTTTTTAATCTTTTTCAAAAACCAGAGCAGAACTTTAGCACATGGTGCAACTTTCCTTGGAGGTTAGCTCTAAAATGTTCAACATTCAGTTTGTGAAATGTTTCCTTTTCTGAAATTTCACAGTATGCAGAAGTTTTCACTTTTTTTTTTCCTTGACGTACTTTTGAAAATTTTCAGAAATACCATGGGCCAAAAGAGATGAGAGTCAGATCCAGGGTCTATTCTCAGCTCTGCCATTAGTTAGGGACCCTGTCTAAAATAGATGCGAAGTAGCACTGAGTTCTGGGGTCTACGCAATGCTCACACGAATGAAGGAGTGATGATGGTGCGCAATGGAAAGGGCTCAGGAAGAAACATTGCTGGATGGCAAGAAGGCTGCCTCAGCAAACCACCTCTCTTCATGGTGTTGAACATACAGTCAAGGCGTCGCAGAACAGCTTATATGTCATGTGTGTCCTCCTTACCAGTAAGAGTCTTCCTGCCTTCGGGTGTTCGCTCATGTTTCATCCTTTTTTTTTTTTCTGATAGATTATGAGGGTCAGTGGTTTGCTCACAGCCTCCTGCTGAGTAAGAATTTTGTGTCCAGCAAGGAAATTTTGTGAATAACCAGCCAAAGCAGCCCTGGAAGAATGCACCTGCAATAAGTGGCTCTTTGCCTGTTGGCACACCCGTGTACAAAACACTCCAAAGTCTGAATACAGTCAAGGGACTCATGTTCTGCTAGCAGGATGAGCATGGGCAAGGGAAGAAACTTTATTCATTGAATACATTATTTGCCATGAGTTATTTTCTCGGCTCTGTTTCTGACAGTGAAATCAATTATCCTCTGAAATAAACTTCCACCAGAGTTACTTGACACATTTAAAGTTAGACTAGAAGGAGAACACACTTGCTTGTCAGTAGGGAACAAGTCTGCATTAACAGGGCAGGAGCTTAGATGAGCTGTTGCAGAGGGTCCATTTCTACACCCACGATGCCATTTAGTTTGTTTTAAAGAACAGAGGGTGGCAGGGCAATACCAGAGAGCAGGGAGGACTAACAGCGGGCTGCAAAACCACTTTGTTCATTAGCTGGCTTGAGTTTCTGAGTTCTCTACAGAACTAGATACTGTTTTCAGTGTTCATCTGGCAAGGATGGATAAAAAGGCTGATTATGCATAGAAAAGTATGCATACACAGGAGGACAAGTGAAAATGAGTTTGATGCACTATCTGTACCTTTTGGTTCTTGCCACCTATTAAAATAAATGTCCCATTTTTCTGAGCTTTCCCATCTGGTTGGGAACAAATGATTTCTAATTTACAGTCTTCCTTAAGCATTTAAATGACTGTTTTCTCCATCCACTGAGGGCAAGAATACTTTACGGACCTTAAAAAATAAGATGTTACTTGAGTAACTGTTGCTCCTGGATGGATGCTGACCATTGTAGCATCACAGGGGACACTAACATAATTTGACCCTCCTGACTTTCTGCTCAATCTTCTCCGTAATCATTTTGTTATGACAATTCAGTTCTAGAGAGCAATATGTAATTTTTTCCAACTTAAACAAACTTTGGAAAAATGTTGATTACTTCCTTCAGGCTGCTTTATTCCAGAAATGCATTAATGTAGGTAGGCATCCTGCTGCCTCCTGCTGCTGTGAAGGGTGAAGTCTCCTGCAGAATCATTGTGCTTTTTGGTACAAAGAGCAGAGAACATCCCACTGTCTATGATTTCAGAGAAGGTTTTCAGAGGAAAGGGCTTGAACCAGGGTATTTCCATCCCTTCTCGACTTCTAGGAATCCCCCAGAACAATGTACTTGGTTTGGTGCAGTGATCAAAGAGGATTATAATGTCCTTTAAACTGCAAAAGTCTTCACCTTGCAAAGGTGATGGTTCCAAGGTGAGAACAATTCAAGGCGCACTAGCAGCAATGGCAGACGTCACGACATTTGCAAAGAAGGATGAGAGCCAGGCTCTGCCTGTCAATAGCAATGATTCCGAGCAGGACCAATTCCCATCAGCATTTAATCAAAGTAGCTTACTTCCCTAAGCAGGTACTTTATTTAGAGAAGAGCTGTTGCTTTGATTTATATGGCAACTGGAAACTGATGTTAATTTCTAACAGCTTTCTTGTGTGCCTCAAAGTTTCAAAGTGATGAAATATTTGCATATATATTAGGGAGGATACTGCAATGGCTCTTTTATGAGTACATCCTAGTATTTTATTGCATATTGCAGGTGATCATTTTGAAAGGAAAAAATGAGTTTGCTGCCACATTTCTTATGATATCTCCCAGAATACATTACAGAGCTTAATTGACATCATTATTTCAAAATGCCCACAGACTCAGGTTGTTTTATGGGCCTATAAAACCAATTCATTATTCTCCTCTGCTGAATTTAAGAAAATTTTATTTGCATCTGATAAACTGGTTTACAGCTACAACTTGGAAAGGAAAACAAAAGTCTGTCAATGTTCAAAGGAAAGAAAATTTATTAGAAAATTAAGATATTACTTGGATTCTGCCTACCAGCTCATTTTTCTTTTTTTTTCCCCAAGTTTAGATGAATACCTGTTGCACTTAGGGAATTTTAGAAAAGTCATTAACATAAAGAAAAGAACTGCTTACTATTTGGTTTTTGTTTGTTTGTTTGTCTAGGACAATAAGAATACAGGAATTATTTTCATTTATTATGTAAGATCTTTGTATCTAAGGCTATTTGCATAGTTAAACTCAGCATATGCATGTTGCTGAAAATGATAAATATTTTGCTATTGTTTTTCAGTACCGTGTTTGGCAGATTTTCTCCCCAGGCTCCTAACAAAGTGCCAGGACATAGTCATTATTTCTAATTCCCATGTGCCTTGTACGTAAAGAAAAATATCTTTGACTTAGTATCTGCTTTCATCTCCTGCAACCATCTGCCCATTATGAACATGCCTGTTTATGAGAGGAAAGCATGTGCACTTTTGCTTTTTAAAGTAGGGTGTAGATCTATTGGGAATGAATTCAGCTGTGTCATTTAAGTCTCCCTTAAATTCAAGCACAATGACCACTGTGTGAAGATGAAATATGTGGCTACGGCAGCTAATGAAGCAGCTATGATTATTTGAAACCTGAAGCAAGTTTGCTGCAGTGCAGTCCCGCACGTGCAGAAGCGAAGCGGTTTGAATGACACTCCCGTGCACATCTCTGCTCACGGGCATCTCTGCCCTGTAAGGAAGGTGACGACCGTTCTTGTTTTCTGTCAAGAGAAAACCTAGGCAGCCATACAATCCAAGAGTTCATTAAAAGTCTGTGTCTGTGTCCCCCTCTTCTCCCCACTGCCTTTGGCGGAAATAGTTGCATCCTGTTGATTTTACCGACACAGCTCCTTCACCAGGACCCACTGCCCTCTTCACACAGCCTGGGAAATGCCAGAGATCCATCTCGGTGTACAATCGTGGTCTTCGAGTCCTTTTACCGATGGTCATACGCTGATTTCCCTGGCTTCAGGACAATCGTTAAACATTCAACAGCATCCTACCTACAGCAGAAGTTCGACACACAGCAGGCATGGGCCTTTCTCTGCTTAGGTGTCGCAGGTTGTCGGCGAAGGGGGGTCTGCGCTGGAGCTCACTCTGCATGGTGCCCAGGTCCTCTCCTTGCACACCAATAACTGAGGAGGTCCTTGCAAAACTGTGATCATTCATTCAAACTCAAAAGGTTCTTTGGAGTGGCACGTCTTAATGAACTCTTCTGGTGAAAGCAGCACAAACTTGTTGCTTTACAGAAAGTGAATTATAGAAGTAAAGCCGAAGGAGTTGGATGTTCCGGAGAGTGAACCTCAGAGTTAAGTATTTCACTGTAAAATTAGCGAACCTTAGTCTAATTAAATCTGCAGGCTGGATGGATTTCTCATCTAGCCAGTCACAGGAGATACCATGGAGACTTGAAGTAGGATCCATAATCGCTAAGCAGTTCACAGCTCTTTCTCTTTTGTTCCACATCTTCCCCCTCTGGGGAGCTTCACAGCACCCCTCAGCCCAGCTTCCCCTCCACCCCGCTCCCCGGCTGGGTGTCCTGGGGTCATGGCACCTCCAGGGCCACGGGGAGGTGGGGGAAAGGCTCCTGCAGTGACCCTGGGCTGGAGGTGCAACCCCGCACCCATGGGGGATCCGTGCCCCATCGAGCAGCAGGATTTATGTTGAAAAATTTAAGGGGCTATTTTTAACTGCTAAGATTGATAATGAACTATATAAATAATTTAAAAACTATGAGACTTCATGTGCTCAGTCCTAAATTTCACCTTGAAGGTCATGTGCTTTTGTGAATTCTTAAGAAGTATTTTGTTAATTTCTTGTCCATTTCTCTCCAAAAAAAGCTCTAAAAAGCCAAACCAGAAAATGCTGCATATGACAACCACAACTCCCCCTTCTAACTTAAGCTGGTTCCCAAAAGCTTTTTTTCTTGCCTTTCCCAATACGAGCATAGTTTTCTGTTTTTTTCAGAACACCATGGTAATCAAATCATGCTTGTGCCCTGCTAACAACAAACACATTTAAACATGACGGATTGCTGTAGTTTAGCAAAGGTCTGTCTATGCTCCAAACCTATACATGCCAATTTTGCATAGCAGAGTCTGCACTTCTTCCAGCTGTTGAGAGCACTTAAAACCATTGGTCTGTAGAAATGCTTTAGTTGTTATTTGATTTATACTTCTAATTTTGCAAGTACATTGAATTTTCAAATTCAGTATACATGCCCAGAAATACTCTCGAAACTGCATGTTAATATATTTAATGCAATGGCCCAAACCTCTCTCAGTCCTTTAAATTAATACCTGAAGAAGGAATATAAATCATTAAAAGAAGTTTTATGAAAATCAGCCTCAACAAGTCAGATTCTGTTCTCAAACTAGAACACAAATAGCAAAGCCAATAATAGAGCTGGCCCTATTTCCACCAGATCAACAAACACATACGTTTTGCTTTGTACTTGCAGACTGCATTTTCTATTCATACAGTGACACATTGAAGCAAAATATGCAAAAGCCCTCTTCAGCTGGAGATAACCTCAGAGCAGCGGACATCATTACAAGCAGGAAAAGGTTACAACTGACCCAGAAATAAGCTATTGCCTGTGGAACACGTGAATTCTTGTTTGAGTCATGGCTACTGAAGAGATGAGTGGTCAGGGCTGACAGCTGATCTCTGCTGTTTACATCAAAAGCTGCAAGATTTGTGCAGTCCTCCTCAGAAATTCCACTTTTAGGATGCTGCAGGTAGCAACTACTGCAAAACAAGTAAAGTTGTAATGCCTCTCTGCAGTCCTGCAGGAGGTGCGTGGGGAACAGAAACCACCATACATCGCACGGGCTTCATTCCTCAGTAGTCATGAGGAGTGTTAAAATGAACCATGCTCTAGAAGTAGAAGAGCTTGTCTTCTCCTGGCCAACAGTGTGGCTGCACTTCATCTATCTGAGTCATCCCATCCTCTTTCTTAGGAATTTCCTATTACATAAGATACCAAAGTTACATGCATATCATGTTGTGTAAGGTTGTATGGGCTGACACATGAGCGTTGGAGCTGGAAAACGATATATGCTAACGCCAAAAGCAATAAACCACCACATTTCTGATAGCTGTACAAAACAAAATGCTTAACGCTTTTGTCTCATATTTCAACTATTTCCCACAAAAATAAAACTCTTTTTTTTTTAACTCCCATGGAGAGGGAAAATTATTTCTGAGAAAATATGTTTTTCTTAGCAATTTTCATCAAATGTTTGCCTGGACTAAATATTTGTAAAAAATCTGTATTCATCTCCAAGAAGAAGCTCCTGTGTAAAAGTAAATAAAAACAAAGCCACTTGACTTGGATTAAACTATTGGCTCCTTTGAAGTCTCAGAAATCTTGCAGCAAATTGCAAAATTAAGATTTCAGGCTTTGATAACTCTGCCAAGAGCTCATTTTTTTTTTTGGTGCATTTTTCCATCTTGGGAAAAATGGGGGTGATTCCTACTGAGAGCACAAAACGCATGGCTCTTGAAAATAGCATCAGTGACTGAGCAGCTGGAAAGCATGGCAAACCCTGGCTCTGCTCCCCTTCAGCAGCACCCCATGTCCGGCTGGTTTGTGTTGAAGCTGGGAAGTGTTCATGAAGTCTTCATCCTGAATTTCTGGGGTTTCCTGGCTACCCAGGGTCTTACCTGGCCCTCGGATGGAGTAAGCTCACGTTTTCCAATGACCTCATTAACAACTATCAGATGAGGGGGTTTTGTCTTCCGAGGCAAGAACTGTGCATACAGGACAGTAGTTTGCTTTGGCAGAACTAAGTTTTTAAACGCATGTGCTGGTTTTTGTTGATACAAGAAGGCAAATAAAAAAATCCATCACTTCACTTGCTGGAGGTGAGGCTTGGGATGGTCCTTTCTTTTGGTGGTAGTGTCCCACAGGGTTTCACCAAACAGCTTTTTCTTCTGACCTTTGTTCCTCTGGCAAATGAGCCATTATTCCTTGGGAACACTGCTGCCCAGGAGCTTCACCTTCTAGCTATAAGATAAATCAAGTGAAATGCAGCAGCAGCATGCAAACACGCTTGGCTTTTAACAATCTGTAGCAATGAACTGGTGATTTTAAGCATACGTTTTTTGTCAATTATCCAAAGGAGAAAAGAAGAAGAATAAAAAAGATAGATTGGTTTACATTTTAGACATAATTCACACAGATTCAATACCTGTTCCCTGTAAATATTTCCCTGATTTGATTTATTTGATCAAAGTCCAAGATCCAAGTCACTGAAACGTTGAGTCTCCCCAGTCTGTGTATTTAGATGTATACTTTTCAAAGTATTTCCTATTTTTATAATAGATTGAAGTGAAATTCAAGGGGTGAAAACAATCCTTTGCACATGTTCAGAGTCTACATGTACACTTATGGCTTAAATCCATCATTAAAAAACAATCAAAAAAAAAAAAGGATTGCAAACAAAAATTTTTATTGCTTTTCTAGTACTGGTGATGAATGTTTAATTCACAGTAAATAATTTATTGGATGAATCTCCCCACTTTTAATAACCATGAGCTTGTCCACAAGCAGATTTCAAAATCTCATTTATTTGTTATGCAAAATATTATTGTAAATAAATGAACTGTGAATCATAAATAATTGTACTTTGCTGGTTATTCTGACAGTTTTACAGGATCTAGATACAACTATGTCATTTGGTTCCTCTTGTGTAACTGAACGGACCTTGCAGATAGCCATGCAGGGCCAGATCCACCTCTAATGGAAGTTAACTTAGTTCCTCCCTGGGGACCATAAAGTGGGATTAAGTCCTGTCCCCCCTCAGTGAAAAGCAAATTTATCTACTAAATAAACAAAATTTATCTGTTGAAGTATATAAATTGAGGTTATCATGGTTGAATCCATGGCAGGATTAAAAATCTTTTCATATGCTCCCTTGCCGTAAGAATGAATAATCCTTCGCAACTGAAGAGGTGCGAAGGTATTCCATAACGTGTATCTATAAAGATGCTCTGTATAGGCTAATAAAGCCAGGGCTGCAGCACAACTTAATTAATCAAATTTTGGGGGAAAAGGCTAGAGAAAGCACTCCACATGTGAGAGGGGGAAGTTTGAGAGGAGGTTTCGCAACACCTCTTCTTATTACCAGCTGAGCTGCAGAGCAACACTGAGGATGTCACCTTCCTTGTGCCTCAGTTTCACTCTGTATAAAATGAAGGTGACAGTGCTTCTCTTTGTGCCAGTTCAGTGAATTTGTGCCTGCTCCTTGAAAGAGACACATACACATAGAGTAGCATAAATAATCGGTATACCTTTTCAAAATAGGTATGTTACTGTAGATCTCATTTTTCTGTTTTCCTTCATTAATATCAAGCCAATTCATTTGATACTAATTTACTTTCATGAGCCTCAAAATATCACAAAATAAACACGTCCATATTTATGTGGGGGCCATTTAAAAAGAGTTGCTTGATTTTACCTTGCAAATATAAATATTTAGTTTTACTTCAGTAGCAACTTTCTTCAATATGGGACAGTATGTTGTCTAACTTGCTGGAGCTGTAGTCACGTACGTCTCACTCTACTAGTATTGCCTTCCCACACCAGAATTAAGGTTTCTTATTAAGAATAGTAAAGCTGTAAAGCATTAATAGAGAATTAATGAAATATAGCCAAAATAAAAGTAGATAACCCTGGATATTATATTCCAGTCATTTAACTTTACAAACAGCAAGAGGCCAAAAGAGGGAATATCACTTATGTTCTCAGAAATCTGAAGGAGACCCTTAACTTTTAAACTTACTTTCCGACTGTACTATGCCATTTTATGGCTCTACTTCTACTTTCATTCCCTTCATCTGTCTAATCATAATGACATTTTAGGATAGGACAGGAAAGATTTGAATGATGATCCTGGGAAGAAGGATGGGTCGCAATAAATACACTGAGCCAGCTGGCGGAGTATCCAATTTCCGAGCACTGCACAGGTGGCACCACTGTTGGCCAGGTCTTCTCCAGACATGAAGAATTGATGGGCAGCAGTCCATAAGCAAGGCTTTCACGAAATGGCCATGCTGCCTTCTGGCTATTTCTTGGCCTAAAATGTTTGAGCCACATGAGGTCTGAATAGCAAAATGCTGTAGAAATAATGACTTCCATTTTGTTCTGCACATTTCAAATTCCTGGAGCCAACAAAACCATGTATGGGACAGCCCCAGTCCCCATGCTTGTGTCCCATCACCCTGCTGATTCTGGGATTAGAAAAATCATGGTGAGAGCTCAATGGTAGTCCAGTGTTTCACCTACGAAGATGCAAAAAAGCACTTACTACAAGTGCTGTTTGGGACTTCTAGCTATAGCAGGCTTGAAAACCCAGAAGAATAAAATGCTTTGATAACTGAGTTAGAAATCCAATTCCGCTGAGATCCTGACTTGAAGCCATTCCTCATATGATCCATTCTCTCATCCTATGTGGGATAAATCTCATGAGACCAATGACTGCATCTTACTTGGAAAAAAATCAGGCAGCTTAATTCTGCCTTAATTGCCCCTTAACCATGCCCAGGGCAGCTAAGTGTGACAAGGAGTGGGTACATGGATTAGGATGGGCATGACTCCTGCGTACTAAGAAGCCTCACCCGCTGAGTAAGGGTATCATTGTAGCCATGAAATGGCTTAGCTTCATCTTCCTGACTCCTGACTGGTGATGGAGAACAGTCAGAGATGGCAACCCCCCAGCTGGGGAGGTGGGGGCATCTCCTTGGGTTCTCCCACTGGTGCCTGCAGCACGCCTTCATCACCCCCATGTGTTGTGGGGAGAGGTAGCCTGGGAGCCTGAGGCTGCCAAAGGGCTGTTTTGCTCAGAAAAAGAGGCTGAGCCCAGACAAACCTGCTGGCCACTTTCCACCCTTCGATTTCACTTTGAATTCTTGTTATTGATAAGAAATATTGAACCGTTTCTTATAAAGCTGGTTTCACTATTAAAAAAAAAAAAAAAACCACAAGCAGAGGACAAAGCACTGTAATCATAGGCAGCACTGTGTTTTTCCTCCTGCAATCTTGGTTCCCTTAGCTAAAGCTAGGTGACCCACAATTTTGTCCAGTGGTTATACGAAAACTCTCTTATCTGACTCTGATAGGGATAAATCATGCAAGTTACATGCATCCAAGGGATTTGCAGGGCTGGCTTTCTGAGCATCTAGAACAGAAGAAGAAGAACACTGCCATTGGATCCAAATAATTGCTGGTAGTATATCTACATGAGAGAAAGGCATGCAGAACATCTACCCAGAAAGGCTTAGACCCACAGAGACAAAGCCACAGACAAAACCTGGAGGAAAGGGATAAAAATGTGGGGAGTGCAATCAGGGTAAATGGTCTCCAGTGTGTCTGTAGGGAGATTATCTCTGTGCTGCAGGCTGTGAGGAGGGAATGAGGTATGCTAGACCCTTTTTTGGCCGTGGCACGAAGTGTTTTATGGCAAGTTTCAGTTAGAAATTACCTCTCATAAATAAAGACATGAGATCTGTGGACTCAAGCCAGAGGCTCCTTTTCCGTTTGAATTCTTTCAGGTTTTATTAGTGATAGTGGCTTAGAAGTTATTGCTCTCTCCTCTTGCCCTTCCTCTTGGGCCATTCTTTCCTCAAAGGTATCCCCAAGGCTCTTCGTCCATCCTTATTCTTGGCACAGCCGAGGGCTGATGAGCTCCTTGCACGTCCCCTCTGAAAGCCTCCAGGCATAGCTTCTGTACAGTGCCTTATTCCTCAATATTTGGGACCTAATGATTTGTTTAAATATGGTACCTCCCACAGAGCAAACCTCCTCGGAGCTAGAGTCTTTCCTTGGTGTTTGCTTTAAATTCTTTCCCAAGCAGCTCATGCTGACCAGGGCTTTTACCATTGATTTGTCTCATTCATGGTATGTGATATAGCATGCTTCACCTTGCCAATTAGGGCTACTTATAGCACCTATGGAAAGTAAACTTCTCTCTCTTCCACAATACCATTCTACCATCGTTCTTCATTCAGCTCAGCCTCTGAAAACGTTTTCCTTTTGCATATCAATTCTCATTGTGACTAGTGGCATACAAAGGGGCTCAATTTTTCTCACAACTAGCTTACTGTACATATGTTTGATATGTTCCCTGGGATGAAATATGTTACTGGGCTCTGTGGTTCTGCTCTGCTGCCAAAGAAAGCTATAATGTATGGCAGTAATTTGAATTTACAATCCCAACAAGCAATTTTTGAAACAGAAAACACTTCCCAGAATTTCAGAGCAGTGGCAAAAAAAATACCATTTTCTTTCAGAACAGCTTCACATTGCTGGGTAAGAGCACAGCAGAAAGAGTGTGCACGTAGAAGAATTTGAGAAAAATGAGGTTCAAGAGGACTGCACCATTAAAAAATTACTTCCTTGGAAGGATGCATGCCTTACTTTTCTGAAAGCTGAAGTGTTCTCGTACCCCAGAGGTGCAATATGGCAGGCAAAAATGCTGCCTTACTTCTCCAGCTGTGCTCATGCCAAGGTGGTGTCAGTCTTAGTGCAGCACTATACGTCTCATCTATTTTTTACAATGGTTTGGCAAAATGTCGGACCCCTATCAACAGTGCGGCCTGGGCGGCTGTTACAGCCTGAGCAGCTGTGCTATTGCTGGTGAATAGAGGACTTGGAGGGTTTTGCTGTTTTGTCCTAATTTTATTATTCATGGGCCTCAAAGCTGGACTGCAGAGAACCTTTGCCAAAGGGAAACATCTTTGGTTCATGGCTGGGTATTACCCTCAGTGGTGGTAAGGCTTCCAGCAGCAGCCCTGGTAGCTGCTGTGATGGGGACAGATGTCCAGTGGAGAGCATCTTTTTTCCGAGATCACTCAGTAACCACCATTGTGGTTAGGCTCTGGACTGCATTCGTGAAGTCAGGCTTCCTTCTCCTCCCATTCACCCACTGCTGAAACTCAATTTCATGCTGTGCCACACCAAACTCCTTTGCCTAAGCAAGCGGTTGCGATTGTGTCCCTCTAGCTGTCTCCCATTTAAACAGCAAAACTCATACTAGATTAGGAATAATTTCAGAGGTTCCCTCTGCTAACAGACTAGCTCTCTTCTGAATTGTCTATGGGTCAAGAAAAAGCTTGTTTCCAGGCTGAGCTTCACAAAGCCTTGGTGCATCTGCCCCAGCTTCTGGCTCGCAACGGCTTCTGACTCCAGCCCTCTCCCTGTTTCAGTCATGGGGACCGCTTGCCTTAATTTCCACCAGTGGGGAGCTGGGGCTGGGCTGAGGGCTGCCAGGGGGTCTGCACTGCCCGGCAGTGGGCAGGCACTCACCCGCACACCTTGCTCCTGCCCTGGGGAAGTGCTGTCACACCTGAGGATGGGCGGATGCTCCTCAGCACTGTTGTTCATTTTACTGCTGCCTCTGAGTAAGCGCTGAAGTGCTAGATGTAAAAAAAACCAAACCTGTAGCCCGTATCAAAAGTAATATCATCTCTAGTTTTCTGGCCAAAGATTAGTTTTCAGAAAATGCCTGGATTAAAAAAACACACAAAAAAAGGAATTGTGGAAGGCTGAAGATTGGACCTATTTTTACTTGTGCTGATGAACTGAATTTTATCAATAACACGCTGATTTATGTAAACAGTGTTCCAGACTGCTTGTCTGTCTTGAAAATCAGTTTCTGCCTGTATGCTTTGTTTTAATGCAACATACAAAAGAAGAGCTGTATAAATCATCCTTTCTGTCCATCTTTGTCCTGATCAAGCACACTAACTTACTCCTTTTGGGACATACAAATACCGATTTGTGATTGATGGCAATGCCCTGTCATCACGCCTACAAAGATGGTCTCTGCATTTCTTCTGCAAGAGAAAGTCCAGCTCTTCCTACCGTAATTTAATTCACAGTGGGTGGGAGATTCAGAGAGCCCAAGTGCAGCCAGCAGTCAGCCAGACGAAATCTTTCCAAAGTCATTACATATGGGTCTGTGGCAGTAGCTGTAGTGGTTGCACAGTGTCAATGCGGGGCTTCTTCCCTTACAGATTTCAGATACAGCCCGCTAAGCTGGCGTGAGCTTTGTTATCAAATCCCCTCCTCAAGACAGGCTTTTTTAAATTATTATTATTTCCAGAGTGGATAATGCCAAATGTCTGTTCAAAACCAAATGAAAAATAGGTTGACATTAATAGCTGGAAATGTCATAGTCAAAATGAGTTAGTAAATTAATTATTTCAGTTGTTGTAAAGATTAAAAGGACTCTAATGTGTCTCTGACACTGAACTCTTTATACCCAGTTCTTGTGTTACTGGGAAAGTCCACACAATTTTTTAAAATAATACTTGATTTTAATAAGGAAAGCTAACAATAACTTGCATTATTTTTATTCACAGAATGCCTATCAAATTTAATGCTATTCCAAGGATTTTAAATGGCATTGTTAATTGTATTAAAACCATTCATGGGTCTTCTGCTGTTACACAAAATGTTGTCAGAACACATGCAACAGATATTTCTCTCTAATGTCATATTCCACCCATAACGAGGTAGTTATTGTTGTTGGTATAAAAGCCCTGAAATGTTCCATAAGTCACTTCTTATAAGAAGCTGCTGGGTACAAAGCAGCTAGAAAATAATAGCTGGGTTTTGGCAGGTCTTAAATTTAACAAGTATGTACTTAAAGTAGTCAGGGATTCAGGGAATACTGTATTTCTCTCTGTGTTTTCAAAGCAAAACTTGGGTCAGTCAGAAGTCCTTTTTAATCCTTCCAAGGCAGAATAATTAATAGTTCAAGGGCATACAAATCTTCAGTTGTTTGCACTCTCTTGCTATTAGAGCATCTTTAGTTTCTGTCAGCATTTCTGTTAGCTATTCTTTAAGCTGGAGACTTGTAGTTTTGAATAACACTCACTCTGGCCTGAAACTCGGCGATATATGTATATTAATCAGAGAACTTCTTTGCCACATAGCTAGAGTTATGACCCCTTAGTTCCACTAAAGAAAAAGCTGGATATCTTAAGGGAAAAATGTACGTATAGCTCTGCAGGAAGCAGAAACAGAGTGATTTGCAAAAAGAGAACAGCGAGAGATCTCATGAAAATCTATAAAGCATCAGATTTATTTCTTGAGGCCAAAACAATCTGCAACCTCTTTTATTTTTCCTTCCACAAAGGAGATATAGGAAAAACTGTTCTCAAATCAGTAACTTACAGTGTCCTGTGAATTTGGGATATGTATGGTTTTTACCTACAGTTCAGTATTTTGGGGAACTTCAAGCAGTTCTGGCTGGGAGGCAGGGGGGTGATCATGGAGGAGCTGAGGACAGCTCAGCCCTCTCGGGCGCAGATGAAAGGGGGGGACAACTGCTGGGGCAGGACTGCGTGCATATGTACATACATATGGAAAAACCCAGCAGTATTGATTCAGTTTGGTGTAAAATGTGACCTGCCCAGCCAAGCCACCTGAGAGGCAACCATTTGTGCTGATCAGAGTATGTTTTGATTTTCTACAGCATGATCAAATCACATTCTTGCACAGAATCATATTATTCACCACTGATACCTATGTCATTTTAAAGCTTTATTTCATCATGATAGCTGTTATTTTCATGGTTTTCAACTCCTTTTGTTTCTCTAGTTTCTTGACAAAGGTTTGTGATTGACAGGCAGGAACGACACTTGTTACTGTGATCAACTGATGGCAGTACTCAGTCCTTCTCCATTACAGTACACCTCCCACTATAAAAGATATTTCAGAACACACCAGAAAAGAAACACAGTAGTTTCTAGTTTTTCTCTGTAAAACATACCTATCGTGTTAAATGCCATTTATCATTTAACTTTCATATCTCAGATGTACAGTTAGATCAAAGCTTCTTCCTGAACACAGGGTGACAGCAGTTAGTCTTTAATTAATAAAGCAGTGAAATTAACGCTACTCTATACTCAGATATTCAACTATTTCTAACTTTGATGCAGCTCATGTACAGGACATGTTATCTTTCTAGTAAAAAATATTTGGGATCCTCATAGACCATAATTGAGTGTGGCTACAGATTACAGTTGGTTTTAGTATGTCTCAATTCTAGCACACCTAATGTCATCTCCTTTTGATATCTATGAACCTGCAATCTCTCTTTTTCATGTTGAAACCAGCTTTATCAAGCATATGAGAAATGAACCCTCCCAAATGGGCACATTGTAAAGGTGAGAAATTATTAGATGCAATACCCATGACAGACTATAAGTAGTTTGGGAGAAGGCCCAGGTGGAGGGTGTTTTTGAGAGAGGAAAGATGAATTACTGATAAGGCAGACCGCAAGACAGATAGGACAGGCAAAGAGCTAGGAAAGGACATAAACCTGGAGAAAGATACACATATACAGACTATAAAGGAAAAAAAGGAAAAATGCTTACCTTAATAAAACTGCCACCAAAACTAAACCGAATCTCATCTGCAAATACTTCAGATAATTAAAAATCCCTGTTCATTTTTCTAGCATGTGAAGAAAAGCAAAGCTGTCCCTGGCTTTGCCCGGGTACCCTGTTAGCCCTACCTTTTCCTATATTTGCTCCGTGTAGCATGTCAAATGCTTGTCACTGAAATCACTATCAATTCTATAGGCGATGCAATGTACCATGACTAAGGTTGTAAACTGCTGAGCAAACAGAAAAGGCATAAAATGGATAAGGGGAAAAAAGAGAGAACCTGCTGTTAAATAATCCTTCAAACACTGTTCTGAACAACTTGACAAGATTAATAAGCTTTTCTCATAATAATCCCTCATAAAATGTGATGTGTAGGAACTGGGAACATCCATTTGTCCTGTGTTAAGCAAAGGACAGAGGCAGATGATTAGGAGGAACTGATTTGGGACTCACTGACTTACAAATATTTTTTAAAAAGTATCTGGGCCCACGCTCAACCAGCCGTGAGAAAAGATTTCATTTCCTACTTTGGAGATGTAGGCTCTACCACCAAAAAAACCACGGGGACAAACATTTAGATACACAGATTCACATGGACCCTGTCTTTGTAGCTCTTTCTCATGCTGCCATTCTGTGTGTTTCTAAGAGATATTGCCAGGACCTGAAAATATTCAGCAAAAGTTTTATACTAAGGTTCATTCTTTCTTTTTTTTTTTTTCTTTTAAGATATACATTTGAAGACAGAGATGCATTTCTAGGATATAAACTGAGTATACATTTCACATATAAAATATGTTTTCCAAGGTACCAGGTGAAAGCACTTCTACTTGCAGCTACCTGCTGATTAGCAAGCGCATCCCTAAAGTGGTATATTGCACCCTATAGGAATGTAGGGCACAGGAACACAAATCCTATTTGGAGCATGGAGGAACCATTTCCTCACTGAATTGAAGGGCAATTGTCATTTCTGTCATGGGCAAAGTTTTCCGTTGCTAGGGAATTGAAACTGTTGAAGTTGCTCAAGGACAAACAGCTTATGTTGACTTTATTTTTACCTGCCCCTTCCCCCAGAGCAGAGTACATATCTTTCCTTGGATGTAGGGGTCCCTCTGAGCCCTCACATTGAGACATAAGCCTTGGAAAGATCTCAGCTTACAGACGGCTTCTGTGATCGATGGTAACAGAAAACCTGCTTTAAAATAACAGCACAGGAAGCTACTGTGCTGTTCTCCGAATAACCTACAGCATTGCAAAGCAAGCCATAAATCTGCTAACAGGTCTAACACAGAGCTAGCTTTCTTAGCAAGCGTGTGTATAACCATATAACATGAGGAGCAAGCACGCACATCTCTCCTTTCATCACCTGAAACCCCAATAGCTATTTCGCTCATAAAGCCCCTGTTGTGGCGTGAGGCTTTGCTCTCCTGGGGATTTGAAGCTGCAGCAAGTGCTGAGGACTTGGTACGGAAACGTTCATCTACATGGGACCTTATACCTTTCAAAATTCTGGCAAGTAGGGCTGACAGCACTTGAAAAGTTTCAAACTTGCTATTTGATAGCTGAAGAATGTGTCCTGTAATTGCCCAAGGATTGCAAGGAGACTTGCCAAACGGCATGATTGTACCCATTACCAGACTAGGAATGAGAGGCACAACCTCTCTTCCTTACCCAAAAGAATGAAAAGTGCACCTCCAGTAAAAAAACCTGACATGCCCATGGAGGAATTTCTGAGTAAAGTGATAAAAAAAAAGAGGAACTTTTAAACAAAAAATAGTAAAAAGTAAAAATGAAAGCAGTGTGGGAGAGGATGTACTGATAGTTTCCTCCCAAGCTTCTGAAGTTAATGAAGACCACCAGCAAAGAAACCAGGCCCTGAAGAAGCAGGCAGGCAGGCAGCCCAAGATCTTCCCCTGCAGAGACCTGCCAAGGCTTGCTCACCTCTGACCTGCCACACAGGTGCTGCCAGAGTGTGTGACCCATTTCATGAAGTCACAAACCCGATGATTTGCTACAAACCAAACACAGGTTGAGGAGGCTGACAAGCCGTAGGATCTGCAGACAGCTGTGCAACCAGGTACCAGCCCCATCTAGGCAGCATAAAAATGCAGGAAGCAGTAGCATCATGTGGGTAAAGCATAACATGTACCTGGGCAAATCTTTGAGTGTGTTAGCCTGTGTTTCTCTGTGGTAAAATCTTTCACACAGCCTGTTAACACTTCTCCAAGGGGCCAAGAGGACATCTCATCGGCCACATACTTTTCTGGCGCAATGGTCACCTGGCTGGTGAAATAGGGCCAAAGCACAGTCTCGCACAGGGGAGAGATCCAGAAACCACCCATGGGAGAGGAGCACAGCAAGGGGAGCATCACCCAGCACTGCCAGCCTCCAGTGCTTGGACACTGTGAAGAAGAATGTGCACAGCTGAGAGGCTGCTCAAGCTCTCCAGCACTGCAGAAACCAGTAATTTCAGTTTCTCCTGGCTGCTTTTCACAGGGAAGGTGCTATCGCCTCCTTTGTATTTTAGCTCTCAGAACTCAGTGCTCTCATCTTTCTTCTGCACACACAAGCAGGGCAGATGTGAACTCTTGAGTGTTGAAGTGCAGGAGCAAGACAGCTGATGAGGATGGCCATGGACAGCTGGGTGCCCAGCCATGCACCCAGCCCCAGCCCCAGCCCCAGCACCTTCCCATCACGTGTGAAGGACCACCTGAAGACCACTGCCACCCACCCACCACCACCACCACCAACTCCTCAGGCAGTCCTACCCGCAACGTTCCTTGCCTGGTGTTTTACGAGTTTCATGTGTGGACCTGGCTGGGTCCACCAGGATCAAGAAGCTTAGTTGCCTGAAGACTAAGTAGAAGAGTGACATTGGCTTATTTCCCCAAACTGCTGCTCTTTTCTTGGATGACTCAAATTTTTCACCTGCCAGCCTCACTGAATTCACGCTGCTCGCCCTCCATCTAGCACCTCCTGTTCTGGAGAGGAAGTCCCATAGCAGAATTTCCCTTTGCATAAGCAAATTTTTCTTCAGGGCTCGGGATCTTTTCCATACGAGTGATTCCTTTGCTGTTTCCATAGGCATTTGCAGTGTTTATTTCCCCAGGAGAGCTTTGGGAAAGAAGGGAGAGCTGAGGCCCATGAGGTTTGCGACCTCCCTTGCCAACCTGGTGTCATGTTGTTTGGATTTAAATAGGTGAAATAGGTTCAAGAGAAACTGAAGGGAAGGTCACAAATAATGTTTGTATTAATTTAGGCAAAATCTGCTGCTAGAACAACCTGGCCTTTATTATCAGACTTTAATAACCAGGAATCTTAACTGCTGATGTCACGCAATAGCTGTAATTGCTTTCCCAGACCACAGCCATCAACTGTGTTACTGGATGCACCCCACATGCAAACACAAAAGCAGGTTTTGAGCAGGTGCCAGGCTTGCACTAAGGGCTTGGCACAGCAATACAAGGCGGTGTGATAAGTAAATGCTCATGGTGGCTGAGCACGACTAAAGCAAACCAGCTATGCGGTAGCGTCAGGCTTAATTCTACCCATTAGATGTGATAGGATTCAGAGATAAAACATGGAGCAAAATACCTTTTGGTTTCATCTTTTTCAACTTAGCTTTGCTTATTAGCAGCACATAAAGATTTATCCCTCCTCCATTAAAGTCACCAAAGCTGAATTGCCAAGTTTCATTATCAGAGACTATCAAATATGCCTCTTTTTCTTTCTTTTTCTTTTTTTCCCCCTAAGTTTAGTGAAGTTTTCTTCTGGCTCTCCATCACAATCAGCAAGAGTTAATAAGCATGCATTGCCATTAGAAAAACAGTGTCTTTTGCATGTTTTCATGGAATGCCTGAGCTTGCGCTTGCATTGCTGCTAACAGCAGCTTTAATTGGAAACACGTTCGGATGGCTCTGAGTGACAGACGTGGGGCTCAGCAGCTTCCAGGTCAGAGAAATATCTATTTTTAAGCATGCTTAGGATCACTGTGGAGTACATTATTATCTTCTGAAGTTTACAGATTTTCAGTTCTTGACACCTAATTCTTTGCAACTTGTCTGCTGTGAAACCATCTCTTTAAATGTGTCTCCTCTGTCAGGCATTTCTGAGACATGCAGGGCCAGCTCTGACCCTTGATGCACAGTTTCCATCTTCTCTGCTGATCTGATAGAGTAGTTTTTCAGATAGTTACAGAAGTGTTGAATCCTGAAATAAGAATCCAGATTCTTAATTTGAATTCTTGGAAAAAATCAGTTTGATAAACACTGAGTGATTAATACCGTAGAGAATGGCAGTTTGATTTGCGCAGTATGGCAAACTGGGTCTGCATTCCATTTATTTCTCTTCATTTTCACAACTCTCCTTTTGTAATCTTTTGTCCTTGTGTAATAGAGCTCATAGCTTCTTTCTCGGTTTGCATTTTGATAGACACAGCATGAGTGCACCACTTTTAAATATTTTGTCTGGTATTAAATCAAACTCAGGGGGGGAAAAATCCACTTCATCTTCACCTGGGCAGAAAGATATCAAAACCCTTACAGTGAGACTATAAGGTAATTTTCGTGGTGGCAGTGAATAACTTCACACCCTGCCGAGAAGCAGAAAGGTGCTATTTCTGAAGCTCTCACATTCTGGATGCTTGTTTTGATTTTCTTTGGAAGAAACCTGCACCAGTCAGTTCCCATTCAAGCCTTGCTTCTTCAAGAAGATGGACACCTTCTGTTCCTGCATATTGCCATCGTATGTGTTGCACATGTTTGTTGAATCTGAACATGAGTACGTGTAAGGGGAAGTCTTCCTCCACCAGACTGTTCTTCCTGGAGAAGATCCATTTCACATTTATACCCGATGGTGAGATGTCCCTGTTTATGAACTTCGTGATTTATTCAAATGCAATTTCAGAAACTGAAATGCCCTGAGGTACATATTATTCTGACAGGAGTCAAGGTCAAGCATGGGCTGCAGCAAGCCAACAAAACAGATGTTTAATCAAAGTCATATAAAGTATTTACAGGGAAGCTGCAGCTGTTCATGAAGTGCAGCACATGACATGCCATTCGATATGAAAGGTTTAGGGGAAATCCTGAGATGTGGCCTGGCAATGGCTTAAAAAAAATAAACTGTCACAAATCTAGTTTTTCTCCTTCTTAAAGCCAGGTTGGATTCAAGTTGTCTAAATTAAGATTCAGTTTGCCAGGCTGCTCGGTGCTTCTGCCACAAACAGGAATGATGATAGTTCCCTCAAAGCCTGTTTTGATCCACATTTCACAGCTCACCTGAAGCTGAAGGCATTATGTTTCTGCCAGTTTCCAGCTGGGAAACAGTAGGGCATGACTGGATGGCACTGGTTTCCAGTTCTGGCTTGTAACGCTGCAAGTGCTTAAATCAATAACCACTCTTTTTCCTGACAGTGTGTGTGAATGATAAAGATGTGGGGGGAAATGTAACTTGGACTTCATGCAATGAAAACAGACTGCTTGTGCTTTTCCCTCCTGACTCAGCAAACTATTTATTACCTACTTATTAAATGAGAAAAAACTATTCCCTTTCAATGTAAACTGGAAAAACTTGATGGTATCCTCTTCATTTTACTCTTAATGTTTCAGCCAGAAACTTGCTCAGAATTTCACACCAGGAGATTGCTCTTTCAGCTCTACTAATGCAGCTCGGTGCTCGAAATGGCTGGGGATTCACTGCTGACTGGCCCACCAGCCGCTGCTGAGCCTCCTCTGCTCCTTTCAAAGAACTTAATCTCTGCAAAAGATGTTCAGCAGTTTGCTTGGTTGAGCCCTTTTTAAAAGGAGTGGTGCTTACATTATTATGTGCCCAGCTGGCATAATGATTCATACACAGACAAATTAGCAGGATAATAAAATTGACACTTGGAAATAATTAATCTTTAATTTAGGAGAGAATTAAAAACATAGGCATGATCCCTTGCAAATAGTTGAGTTTGCAGAGTACCTAATTATGCACAGTCCTTCTCATTTAGTCTGACTGTTCACAGGGAGAAACAGTGACCTTGTTGGAGCTGAGGGCAGAAATCCCACCGATTTTTGTTGGGCCAGGATCTTACTTTGCTCATATAAGTGCAGGTGCAGGTATTTGCAGACTTGCATTGTGTTTCTGATGCATTTATATTACCTTTTTTTCTCCCAGGAGTCTTATTAGCAGGGCAAAAACCACTTTCACAGCCAAGTCTTTTTTCTTTGTGTAGGATTAACTACTATTTAACAGGGAATATGTTTAAAGGTATTTTCTTTTGAAAAGTGGTGGATAAAGAAACATAGGGGTTGGTTCTCAAACTTTGTTGCTTGAAATGCCAAATAAAAAAATGAAAGTTTTTTTATCAATACCAGTGATTTTGAGAAACCCTGAATGGTCCTGGTTTCCCAATCTTATCTAACTTTTTTGCTTTTAAGTCAAGTAGAGCTAGATTGCAGTTCATTTCAAAAGGCATTTGGATGAGGGAACCTGCATCTCTTTGATGCAGAGTGAGATAACCATCATATACGAGCAAATACAGACATTGTCAGTTCTCTGATACCTATCTTTACCATATCTTACAAAAAAGGAGAATAGAAATTATGCCACTGCTCAACATTGAAAAGCATCCCCCCCCCCGCCCCCAGGCACCCTCCAAAACTGTAAGAGCAGGTAGGTATAAGAACAGGCTTAATTCCTGTTGAAATCTCTATTCATCTTGAGGATCTGGCCCTGAGTTAGTTTGGCCTGGTTGCAGCAGGATGCAGAGACCTGCAGGTTAGTTTTACTCAGGTGTACTGGCTAGGGTCAGGTGCATGTGAAGATGTCTATTTGCCTCAGATTGATCTGAAATGCCATGTATGAACAATGTGGATTTGACCAGGATATAGTACACTGGCCCAGGATGCTCCACAGAAGGAGATACCTGCATCCATCTTAATTTTCCTCAGGGGTGTTCACGTGAAATATAAGTCTAATAAGCCATGTCATGATTAAATCTGATCATTTCTGGCTTTGGATGCCTATCAACACGCACTGGTTCAGAGGACACCTCAGAGACATTTTTGCATTATTGACAAGAATCCATGCTTATTATTAAGATTTTGTGATCATATAGCCTTACAGCAGCAAGATATTTAGGAAACGCTAGTTTCACCAGATCAGTTTGTCTTTCCATCAAGCCTGCCAGCCTCCCCAGTGCCAATGGCTTCCTCCTTAAACTTGAAGAATTATATTTAACTGTGGCTATGGATGGCAGAATGGAGAGTGGACGGGATGAGTGGTACAGTGCAGAAAAACCCTAAGGGAGGAGAGCACAAATAACACCTGGTCTCATCTTTCACCTCCTCCCAGCCGCTGGCCTGGGTAAAAGGAAATACTTGCACTGTGTAGCCCACACCTATTTAATTAAAGTTCAAAGCTTGAAAACTATGCCTTGCTTTTTCATACCTCTGAAGGAAGAGACAAAACAGTGGCAATGGTACGGGACAGCGCAGGGCTGGATGTGGGAGGGAAGGTTGCTGGAGAACACAAGCTCTTGAGTCCATGGTTTGACCAACTTCTCTTTCTCACTGTGGTGGCTAGTCAAGAAGACGTGTTTTCCACTAAACTTTGGGCAGCGACTGGCAGAAAAGCAGTGAACGAAGAGCAGGGGAGGCAGCCCAGGTGATGGGAGAATGACAGCTTCTTCCAGTGTTGTGCTGGCACAGTGGTGGCAACAACCATGCTGGCACAGACAGGACGTACCCATCAAAGCCCTGGACCACAGTGCTTTCCCAAAACACAAGGTTTCTTACTGAAACAATACAAAACCCAGCAAAGATGCCACTTACAAAGCCAAACTCAACCGAACCAAAACAAAATGCTGCTTAATTTTTCAGGAGATACGAATCATCCGCAGTAATTTATCACTTAGCTGAGGTTTTGCACTTTTGAATTTCTAGCAGACCTCCTGAATTTAAGAGACAGGACGCTGGAAAAATTCTCCATCTCTTTACAATTGAGTAAAATAGACACTTTTGCAGGAAAACCAAAATGAAACTGAACCTAGGCTGCATTTTACTGGCCAAGAAAATCTACTTGTACACTATGAAGAGCCTAGCTCCTCTTCCAGGAAAGGAAGTTTGGAAAAGGGAGAAAAAACCCCAGCAGATGATAAAATGGAAGAAACAGTAGCGTCCTTTCAGATATGGATCCAAAAGCTGTTCGGCACAGTCTTGAACGACTTTTGGTTTGCAAGAGTAGATTGCATGGATTTCTAAGGAGATTTGCAATTTAATTAAGTTACTCATATTTCCTGCTTCTGCATTTCCTCATGGTAAGGGAGCATGCTGAACACCAAGGACCAGAAGAACAGTAGGGCATGAGAGTGAAACATCATTGAATTAAGAAAAGGTAATCATATGTTTTAAAAGATTAGCTAAATTCAAGTCTTCTGCAAACTTCCATTGTATTTTGAAGCTCTTACCATTTCTAGGAGAAACTAAATGAAAATTAGATTAAACCTTGAATTGCTATGCTTTCCATTTATTTTGTACTCTTCACACAGTTCTGACCTTTTTATTGCTTGTCTCCTCTCACAAAAGCAATGGCACTATCCAGACTCTTAGCAGTCTTCAGAGAACACAGCTATTGCACTCAGAATTTTTTTTTTTTTTTTTGCCAAGCTGTCTGCTGCAGGCGAGAGAATAATTTTTATGCATTTATGTGTTAACATATTTTCAAGGCAATATAAAGTCCATTTATAGAACCCCCAGAAAATGGAAAATGTCTTAGGTGGTCTGGGATGTAATATAGTATCCTTTTCTCATAGTAAATATAATTATTTTCTTTCTTAGCTCAGGGAGGTGCATAATAAGCTCAGGCAGGTGCTTTTATTAGCTCAAAGCCAGAGCTGAAGGAATGATAAATATAATAAACCCATCGATATAGCAATCTACAACTCATTTGGCTGTTTTGCATGTATTTTAATGTATTCTTCTCTGAGCTCCAATGTGAGTGACGTCTTGTTTGCATGACTTGTTAAAGAAAATTTATATTCTGCTATATACTATTGTTTGTACCCGAATGTGGTATTTGCAAGCAAATGTGCAGTTGCTAACGAAAATAATGAAACTTTATCTCTTACAGGATGAGAAACTAGGGTTAGTTAAACCTGGGCATCACGACCCCACGTCTCACAGTCAGAAAGACAAGGTGATGAAGCCACGGGCTTCCTGAGCATGGAAACATGTGAATACAAATTCCTTTGTGTGAATGTGGAAGGGGACTTTTAATAGAAAACCTTCCACGTGCATTTATTGAAGGTCTAGAAAAAAGATTATAATTCTCCTCGCCTTCACACTATGAAGACCCTAGTTCCCATTAAAAATCAAGAGTTTGTAGAGAAACCTGGAGTGCACTCTTCTCCCATTAAAAAGGGAATGGAGAACGGAAAACTGTCGAGCACCCACTTCCCTGCCTAGAGAAATTCCTCCTAAAAGCATAATATTTACTGCGTGCTCAATATGAACCCTTCCAATATCAAACACAGCTGAGAATAAAAGAAATTTGGTGACTTAGTCACTATGTTAGTGGGTCTATGTAATTGACTACGTTAGTGAGAAATGTGTGGACGCACTCTCCTCTAGAAAAGGCGTTATGCTGTGGGATGGATATTACTTTTAGTATAATAAATCACTTGGAGGGTGGCGTTCAAGTCCCATCAGGGCTGAGGTGGAAATAGCAGAGGTGGATGGAGAAAGCTGGAGGTCCCCCAGCTCACCCCACGCCAGGCTCCAAGGAGCTCTAAACCAAAGATCCTCTCCACCACAGTTTCCTGATGTGCAAGGGGAATGCAAGCACGGTGTGGTGGGTGTGCACGTGTGCCATCCAAGAATATTTGAAATCAGTGGCCAATTTTCAGCTAATTTTTACAGAAGACCTCTTAAAGAGAATTTTGAGTTTACATTAGTATAGATACCTGTGGAGAAGCGAGGATTTTGAATGAGAGAGAAACTGCAGGGAATCCTTTCACAACCCAGAAACCCACAGCTCTAGTGGGAATGAATATGAATTTTTTCTTTTTAAGAAATATTGGGTGTTAGCTGAAGTTATGGCCTTGATTCAGGGGTTAGATGGTGAAATTGCCGGGTGTGTTCTGTATCACATCTGTTCTGTCCTGAAGCACTGGTTGGCCCCAAGATGGGGAGCACAATACGAGTTCCTGTCAAAGTAATTTAGCTTTTGCTGTGTCTCAGGATGCAGTCACCTGATGGCAACTGCAGATTCTCCATTCTTTCCCACCTGCACTCTCCCAACTCCAGCTGCATGGTCACACTCAATATGTTGCATTTGATCAGGTGGCTGTGCAGTGAATGCAGTCAGCCCATGGATCCTGCTGAAATCTACTATTCTCCTACAGGTCTGATTTTTTGGACGGTTTGGCATCCCATTTGCGGTGTGATCATGCAAGTGCAACCGCTGATGCGAGGCTGGTTATGGAAAGGTATGGCCAAGGTTAGAGAGGAGGGTGGAAGGGCCTCTTTCAGCATTAGCAATCTCAGATCTGCCTCAGCCTGGAGACTGCGCCTTTAGGGCTGTCTTATCTCCTATCTGAATTACTTTTCCTGAGAGATTGGACCTAGGTGAGGGATGTGAGGAAGAGGCTTGAATCCATACATTTTATCTTGTTTGCTCTTGCTTTGGCTGAAGGATGTCCCAGACAATAAATTGTAGCAGAGATCCTCCATGTGTCAGTGCAACACACCACTGGAGAATATGACCAGTGATGGGCGGTGGCTGTGGTGTGTGCGTGGAAAACATTGTTATCAGTTGCATTTTCCTTTCCATCTAGGTTTACTGTAAGAAGAAATACATCTCATATCGTACAGACCCTTTTTGCATGCAGGATTTCTTGACCTGTCTTAAAATGAATCGGGGGCTATTGGGTTTTTTTTGAAGGGAAAATGTCAAAGCCCAGGGAGTCTGGTCTGAGCTGGAGGGTTGTTAAAGAAACAAAGGAAGGATGCAGTGGGTAGATCATTACCAAATGGCCGAGCTACACCGGCCCTGCTTCACTAATGAGCCTGACAGCATGCAGTGCCACCTCTCTCTTCAAATGTAAAGCTAATCCCTTGCCCTCTCTGACAGCTGGTATTTACATTTGCAAATGAATCCATCTTCCCACACTGCCCCTGCCCAGAGAGCAGAGGGAGACAGGGCGTGCAGCATCCACTGGATCAACAGCACGGTCCTCCCAGGACAGCATCTGCCCCTCGTTGAGGTGTCCCTCGCCCTGAGAGGTGGAGGAATAAATGCTTTGGGGAAAAGAATAACAATGGGGCTGTCATCTGATGGAACTGATCCCAAACGGAAAAGTTAGCCTAACCCCCTCGCCAATCCTGGGCAAATGCACAGTGTTGGCAGAGACCGCCTTTCTTCAAACATCTTCTTGCTTCCACGTTGCCATTATGCTAGGGTCAGGCTGCAGAGCTGCATCTCCTGGGCCTTCTTGGAAATCGGAAATTCTGGCAGTGGAGGAATGAACACAGAATTATTTTTTGTTCATTTCTCTCCCTGCCACCCACCCACTTTTTGTATGGCATTATTATTTATTCCAAACCCTGACATCCAGACTCGAAAAGCACTTAGGAAACACATGCCGAAAGACTGTTTTGTGTGTGTAGTACAGCAGCAAAATAAGTAGGAGGCTCCACATCGGGAAAGCTGAGCAAGTGGGAGCCTGCCAAATTGTTGCATGATGTTCAGCATGACGGCAGTGGCTCTCACGCAAACTGGGGAGCAATCCTCCTCCTGAATTTTATCAGAGCTGCCAGAGGCCAAGCAGTCTGCTCAGGGCCATGCAGCCAGAGCCAAGGACGGAGGACGAGGTGCCGCTCCCCAGCACTGTGGAGCAGGGCAAGGCAGGGCCACTGCCGTCCCACGCTCCTCTCCTCTATCCCTTGGCCACGCATCCCTTCAGCTCTCCTGGCTAAGTTTGAGGCAGGTTAGGGAGCCAAACTAGTTAACCCTAATCTTTTCCAAGGAGAGATACAGGGGTTTGGTGTCTGAGCTGTCCGTGGCATAAGTGCTCATGAGGGAGAGGACAGGTTTGGGCAGGGAAGAGAGGGACCATGGGGTGGGGGATGAGGTTGAGTTCAAAGTACCACCAGACCTCACCCTCAGGTACTATTTCATCAAAAGCATTTTCATCAGGCAGTTGTGGTTTCTGGGGGGCCAATGTGAAAAGTAATGAGATTTTGTGTTACATTCTTATCTAATGACAACCGAGTCATTGATTTGACTAATTTGCTGGGAATGATCCTACAAAAGCATTTTTGATAGGAGAATGAAGGTGAGAAATCATCTCCCCAGCATGGGATCTCATGGTAATTACTAAATATGCTGAAGTAGGGGAGAAAAAGGTGGGAACATATGCCCTGTATTCCTTCTTTTGTTTTCATGAATAAGGAGTAATACCCCTGCAAATGCAGAGAAGCCAAGAAGGGAAATCACAGCCCTTCCTGCAGCACACAGCAGGGAACCCCGTGGCTGCCACTCGGCTATTGTGCACCTCCCAAAGAGGGGCTTGTTCTGCTGAAATGCCAGGCGTTTCTGGAGCTAAGGTTATCCTCTGAGCAGAATATATAAATAAGAGATTACTTGCAAGCACTGCAGCCAGGCTTGGGTTGTAGGAAATGTTTGTTTTCGTTCCTGTCACTAGGCAGCAGGGAACCCATCGCCTTTGTTCTGGAGGTCATACTGCTGGAGATGGCAAATATTGACATACATGGAGGTAGTTTTCATTTTCATGTGTTTCTTGTTACCTCTTACTGCTATGTGATTTTGCTTTTCTGTTCTCGTTTTCCGACACTTTTTTTTTTTTCAGCCTCCCTCCTCGAACATTTTCCTTGCACTGACTATACTGTCCTGGGTTGCAAACGACATGACAAAACTGCAGGTGATATTACAGCCTCATAACCCTTGCAGTGACTTGCCCCAAATGAGCTGACAGCTTCAGCTTCTGCCCAGTGTGATAGGGACAAAGGGCCACACGCCAGAGGCATTAATTAGCAGGCATGACAGGGATTCTCTCGTAGAAATTGCACTTCCCTTCTGGTCCTTTCGCAGTTGTCATTTCAGCTCAGGGTTCTGAAATGTTGAGAGGTGCTGCATACTTCATCCTATTTCTGCTTATGCTGTACATGGCCAGTGCTTAGATGGAGAAACAATTTTTCAGGGTTATCAGACATAAAATGGAAAGGAGGCAGACAGAGAGACAAACAACTTGCTCAGTATACCTTTTCTTCTCTCTGGCTTCAGTGCTTCAGTTAATTTTCTGTGATGCACTCTAATGCAATCAACGTATTACTGGTATTACATAGAAAACACTTGTTTCTGTTACCGACTAGATCCCGAAGTCAGGAATATTGTCATGCAACTCAGCTCACTGAGGTGCAGTGATCTTCCAGGAAGACAAATAGCCATGTTAGGAAATTCTGGATATGACTGTAATATGAAAAAGGAAATGCAGGCGTAGGCAACAAAAATCTTCCTGGTAGTATGAGCTCAATTTTTTAAAATCCCAGTGTATTTTCAATTAATCACAATGGAAAAGCAGGAAATGGTGTTTTAGAACTGAAGTAAATATTTGCAGTACTCCTTATATACCACATACAGTGGGAATTGCTTTAACATTTGACATTCTACAAAGAAAACAGTTAACTTTTAAAATCAGATATATATTAATAAATAAAGGGCTGACAGGGACCTCAGAAAGTCACCTAAACCTTTGCGGTAATTGCTCAGTCTTTTGAGTAACCTGTATGTTTGAGGGGGGCTGTAACCCCCATATTAACCTACTACGGCAACTAACTGGCTGCATAGTCCATATTGATGGTAATGCCAAATATTACCACCCATAGAGGTAGCTTTCAAATTCATGTGTTCCCTGTCACCTATTTCTGCTGCATAATTTTGCTTTCCTAATGCTATGTATGGTCAAATACCACTTACACTGATAATTCTTGTGCAAATAATCCTTTCTTCCAAAGACTCCCTGCTCTTCACACTTATCTATCTGCAGTATTTCTGAAGCATCTCAGTAACTGTAACGCCTTTTCAAAAAAAGCCGTCTTGGAAATGATTGCCTTTCCACAGTCATTTAAAGTTTGCTGTGAACAGAAGATAGAGCATTTGGCTGACCTGTAGATTGATTTAGCTTCTCAGCCAATCCCTATATGAATATCCAATTACCCCTTTGAGCTCCTGTAGTGGCAAGGGAGGGCAAAGTGGGAGGTACTCCCATCATGTTGCAATTACGATTCTTCAACAGTCCTTTCCCCTTCTTCTGGAAATTATCCAGGTTCAAAGTCAGTCATTAGTGAGCTGATCACGATAGCAGCTATTTGTTAATAAATACGCTCAGAACAATTTGAATGAATAATGCTCGAGTGATAAAGGATTGCCTCATAGGTGGCTGTGTGATTAGCCATTGACCTCGTGTGTTGTTTCTGTCCCACCTGGGTGATTGAAGCATCTGAAGAAGGAACAGAGAGCTCTGATTATAAATTACACTTTCTGATAGAAACTATTGGACTGATAATAACTCATCGTGCAATCCGTAAAACATTCTGGTTTCACAAACCCCTCATGATTAGAGACCTCACAGAGAAATGGCAACATGCCTGAATCACTCATAATTTTAATTTGTGAACATAATCGTAAATCAAGGTTCTCTTCATAGGAGAGCCTTGCCCTTTTGCTGGTTGTACGGGTGCAGTTTTGTTCAGGCCAAGCACTGGGTTTGGGAGAGATCTTCCTGTAGAAAGAAAGGCTCTTCATAGACTCAGTATCGAAGCTGTACATCAAAAGGACAACATCCTCCATCTGCAAACAGCACCCAGGGGCAGCTCTCCGATGCCAAAACATACCTCGTTCGACAGCATCCATTTCTGCCAGTGCTTTGAAGGCTGGGGGGTTTACACGTCTGACAAAATGCTGCCACAGCATCTCTGGCTGCCACCACTCTAAATTTACCATGTTTAGGACAAGAAGTAAATCTCTGTGTGCGAGGGGAAAGCAAAGCTATTACGTGTCCTTAAAAGTCTTCAGGATGTTGCCCTGATTTATGTAACCCTCCTGCACAGCAGGGCACTTCAATAAAAGGTGATCCCACCCCCATCAGCCAATGATGAAGAATATTCTTCCCATTAGAGTGGGGAAAGGACAACCTTCCCCCTTTCAGTCCCAAGGAGAGGACTCCCCTCTGCCCACGCGGCCTTGGGAGGCAGCCAGCCAGTGGCTGCAGCATATGAACCTCTGCGCTTTCCCTAATGTCACAGAGGCTCTCAGCCAACTTTGTCTTTAGTCCCCATCCTCAGAAAGGTGGTTTCCAACAAACCACTCTACTGAATGAGGGTTGTAGTTCAACTGATCTTAAAACCCCAGACTAATATTGACACTGCCCTCTTTCTTTCATCTGATGATTTATTTCATCCCCAGCTTTCCCCAGCAGGGCAAGCTCTCCCATAACAAAGGAGATTTTGTACAGGACATAAAAAGTGTGATTTCCATTGCGACGGCTCCTGCCCCAGACTGATGGCAGAGCAATTCATTTTTGCCACGTGTAGTTTCTGCAGCTGTGATTGCAGACGGGTGTTGTTGGTCCACGCAAGGGATGTGCCCCCATGGCCTCGTGTGGGCTGAGCATCCCACCTTCAGAGGAGAGTCCCCATTCATCACTGGGAGAAAGGGGAGGGAAATGCTCATCCAGCACCACGAACAAGGTCTCATGTGATCCCTGTCAGTTTAAAGGACTTTAAATCCATTAAAGTTTAATCTGATAGGCACTTCTCTACCACTCATAGCAGAGGGATGAACAAGCAATCACTGTGGACTAGTTTGCATTTGATAATGGGGTAAATAAAAAGCAAGAGCAATTGCATCAGTTTTATTTATTTTTAAAAAATGGGTGAAAAATAGAAAAGAAAGATGGTTTGGTGTATATAGAAGGATGAAGCTGAACACAATATACAATACACTACCAAATCTGTGCTTAGCACCCTGGTTTTTTTGGTGGCATTATAGCACTGAATTATTTATCAAACAGATTAAGAGTACGTACATGTATATTTAATGTAGAAATTATCATCCACTTACAGAGGGGTTTTAAATTAGCACACGGGAGAGGCTCCTTCCTTGGGTGTTTGCACTTCTTTTTTAGCAGCTGCCCTTCCCAGCCTATGAACCCCATTCTATTTTTTTAATATATTTCTTTGGGTTTCGATGCTGTTGGGCAGAGGTCTAACAGAAATGCCACTGATGCCTCAGGCATATAGGGACGTTGATACCCTCAGTAACAGAAGAGAAATAGGATGGGCAGGGATGGGCAGACATGGGGACTTCAGTGCACCCAGAGGGGCCATGCCCCAGGGAGGAGGCAAGGTCTTGTCAGACCAGGAGCTGGCTAGGTGCATTACCACTAAGCCAAAAATGGCCTGATCCCACTACCTAGAAGTCTTCCGGGGGGAAGATACTCTTTGTCATATGACATGGCTACTCAAGAAACCAAGCCCTTGCTTAGCCACCCTCCAAAGCAGTCCAGCTTTTCCACGTTTTCCAGCATCAACATCTCCTCGGCTAAATTCTTACTACATCCCAAGGATCTGCCTCTGGCACACACAACAGAGTAATTTCATTGAAGTATGGGTGCAGAACCCAAGATATTTTAAAGCTGAAGTTCAAATATACTTCTTAAAATGAGGGTCCTATTGAGACACCTGAAGAAAATTTTTGTACCTTTTTCTTCCATCTCTCTCCCACAAACACATGTGGCCACCTTTGAAAAATCACACTGCCTTTTAATTGGGGGTTGGTGTCAAACTTAAGCCTTCCTGGCTTAAATATCTGGCAACACCATTCAATGCTTCAGTTCAGTTTTTTAGTATATTGTTTGCAGTTTGAGAAATCAGGCCTTTGCAAATTTAATTTACTCATTTCCTAAAGCTGAAAACTATCTGTTTTCCTATGCCTACAAACTACAACTTGATTATCAGAACCTGGCTTCCTCATCCACCCGGCATAAAAGTTATGGTATTCCTCTTAGGCAGTGAAACAATCATTTCTTTGCAATGACTTGGTTTGAGTTATTCTGGGCAGCTCTCAAGAGAAGGGAAAAATAACAGTAACAGAAGATTACCTCCAGTTTGCACCACTACAGCTAGGGAAAGAATTGTAGTGTTACAACTAAATATTTATAGCAAAACATTTGCTAAAAAGCTCTGTACAGTAAATAATTATGATACTGCTTCAGTCAGAACTTCTCTGATGCAAGCCAGGCAGAGGCCATTCCTGTCAGTATTTCTGGATGGGAAGAAGCCATTGCACATATCTGAGTTGCGTGCTCCAGAGTCGCTGCAGGGAGGATACAGCACCCTGGAGACACCTGCCCCATCTCTGATACCACCAAGAATGCCTGTACTAAAGGGATTACCCTACCTGATTTTAAAGCTCCGGCAAGTGCTGTTGCCCAGGATGCCCAGGAGACCCGCCCAAACCCTCCTCAGGTCTGGATCTCCAAAAGCAAAGATGATTTGTTTGGTGTTAATCAATGATCTCTGTGTGCTTCCTTTTCTGTTCTCTTGGTGGACAAATCTGCTTTTAATTCTTCAAAGATCCAAAATGATCTACTTATCTAAGCCTGCAAAACTTTCATCTAAGGATCAAAAATACCCTGGTGCATTAGGAATAATGAATTTACCCTGTAGGATAATGTATTTTAATCTTTTTGTGAGCTAGCTGTCCTCCCAGTTTTTAACCAGAGAGGCCTCTTAGCAATCTAAAGGTCTTGAAAGACTTGATTTTCTCCTGCATTAATGCACACACATATTATCACTAATTGTTTAGTCTCTCTTTAATCTATTTAAATGCATAATATAGACTTCAAACATATTATTCTATTTCCATTTCAAATTGTGTATGAGTCATTAAGCAGAGAGATTTGTTCACTGCTAGTTTTTAAACATTGATAAGATGGCCAGATTTTACCATAGTGTTAGCTGGAGATACATACCTTTTCACCTGAGTGCTAGTGGTGAATACCTCTCACAGTGGAAAATGCTCAGGGCAAATGTTCTTTTTACCTTTCTCCCCTTCTTTTCTCCTTTACATTGTATTAGAGTTAGATTTAAATTATTAAACTTGGGTATTTGAACTTGACACTTGAATTTATTATGCCTCTGTAAGTGTCTCAAGCCTTATGAAACCATATACAAGTATTGTTATGAGAAGTCAAGTTTGTCATTATTTGGCTTATAGACAGACCTCAGTAGCTTTGGGCAAATATCCCAGACTTGAGTATTTGGAGGAGCAGCACTAACCTGACACCTGTGAACCCCAGCGAGTTCTATGCCCCTGTGCATAATGCTTTGCTCTGCTCTCCAACCTCTCCCTGAGTTTGTCCTGTCCTCACAAACACAAGCAGGGAATGAAAATAAAGGCACTTGGAATACATAAAAACTATTGTGGCAGGGGAGTAGGAAGTAGTGATGTCAGGGAAATGGCTCAGGTAAGTCTTTGCAAGGAAGTATTTCAATTTACTTGACTCCACTGAAATGCTCCTTGACAACATCCTTCTAGTAGAAGGACATGTGCCCCTGACATAACATAGAACTGAGAGCACAAGCCAGGACTTTGGGCAGAGGCCACATGATGGGCAATCCATCCAGTCTGAAAGCAACAGCTGTATCAGGATGGGTCTCCAGTCCCCAAAAGCTGAGGTACGTATTCTGCTTCAACTTCAGTAAAAGGGGATTTCTCAACTTTTCTGTAATAGATCAAATCCATTAGAGATCTTTGGACTTTTCTTTCTCCCCAGGCCCTACAGAAGGTGGGGAGAAAGGAGGCAGATTCATGGTCTGTTGATTGGCTGAACTTGTTGCAATTTTTTCTTTATGGGTAAGTGATTATTTTATATGGAAGAAATAAGTAAGCGGGGAAGCTGCATCAAGGTTGCCTTGCACTGAGCCAGAAAGAATAGTTATTAGGGAAAGAAAATGTGTGTAAGTACGGATGTGAGGCAGCTTTTAGGTGAAGGTTAAAAAGACAGTGAAAGAAAAACAGGCATATAATGGAGGCAAAATCTTACATAATGTTCACAAACTTGCAGTTTTATCTCTTACAAAATCCCACAGCATATACACAAGGCTATTCGAAATGGTTGACAGCTCAGAGGTGGTAGATTGAGTAAGCTCTCTTTGTGATATACAGACCCTGGAGCTACTAAAAGCTCTTTTCAAAATGAACAGTTTTCATTTTTAAGAGGTTTGGAAATAAAAAATTATAGGATGGGGTTGCCTTTGAATGTAGTTGTATTTACAATTCACATCAGCATAGTGAAACACATCTTAACGTCCACTGCAGGCAGGAAAAATAAAAGACCATATTTCAACTATCAGTTGCCCCAGGAGCATCTACCTTGTTAATGAGTGTGATAGCTTGAATTTTTCTCTTGAGAGTCATCGAAAGGAGGTGATTGATATAGCTGGACACTAATGACAAGTAACTTCTATAATTCAACCAGTAAACTATGTTTCACCTCTTGAAAGCTCTGGGCACTGTGGTAAATTTGGGGACAGTCCTCTGGTTTGTCCTGTGAAACACTGCCATTAGATTAAATGGTAAAAATAGGAAAAAAAGAAAACACTGAATGTATCGCATAGATATCCGTGTGCCTGCGGTCACCCTCAGCACCGCAGGACATCCTCGTGAGGCATTGTCAGGAGAAGATCGGATGTGCGTATGTGAGGGCAAGGCGAGGTTCACCTGCTCACTCTAACAGGAGATGTAGACCGGTGCTGCATCCCTGGGAAATATGTGTTTCCCACAAATTAAGTGCTCCTGTAGTGCTGTCACAAGTGAGCAGAAATTAATATATTGCTGAGGCTGTCTGGACACCTCAGACACCAGAGAGAAAAAAGCAAAAGGCAAACTGCTTTTCTGAGGTTTTGTATCATATAACTGGAATTTTTTTTAATTTTATTTTATTTTTTTTCCCTCTCCTTAACACAGTCAGTGATTTGCCATTATAATCAGGGCAAGCTCTATACATACTCAGGAGATCTGGACAACATCTTTTATGCAGATGGAGCAGCTAGACATTACTTGTGTAGTCAAAATTGCAATGGATGGTTGTTTTTATTGGTAGCTAAGAGGAGATTTTTCCAATCTGCTTATAAAGATGGTTGCATGGAATAAGTATTATGGTGGAACAAGGCCATGCTATTTATAGGGTGAATCTGCTGAAACAGTTCTTTCTGTGATAAAAACCCTTTGTCAAAATTAACTGAATCCACACAATATCTCTTTTGGAAGACGAAGCATTTGATCAATTTTGCATGTAGAAACAGTAAAATATCATTCGAGATCACACATTAGCTCAGTGATGCAACTTGGTCTTTGAAGTGGATCTCATGGCTCCCGTAGCTAATAGCTAATTTGCTATTAGTCTGTGGGATAAAACACACAAAAGGAAATTATTCAGCACAAGTAAGAGAGCATTTGCAGAACAATCCTTTTGCTTTGGTATCAGCTCTAGTGTTGGCTTCAATATAGCCTCCCATTCAGTAGCTTTCAAAGATCATCAGGAGTTACATCCACGGATCTGGTTTGGTCATAAAATCTCAGTGTTCTGCTTTCTCGCCATACCCCAGCTTTTCTGCTGTGACTGCTTCAGCTCCTGATGGAATGTGAGGAAGAAAACCTGGGCACAAATAATGTTGATTCAATGAATCTGCAGCCTGCTTAAAGAACTCCGCTCTGCCCTAACAGGATTTTATGGGAAACAAAAGAAAAGGGGAAAATGAGTTCTCTGACAGAATAGAAATCCTCTGGTTTTTCTAATGCCAAACTTATCTCCATGCCACATGATGAGATGTCCCAGTAACACATAAGTAAGCACTGAGATCAGATTGGTTCCACATTCAGTGAAAAAAACCCCATTGAGCACCATTAAATCACTGCAATGACCTCCAAATGAAAAGATTTTGTGTGGGCGTAAGTGGAGAAAAATCCTGCAACTAGTTTTATTTTGGCAATATTAAGCTTGTTTTAAATGTCTTTTAAATAGAAACACTGGGTAAAAGCAGTTCCTGGGACATCTGGAGTGGGGAGCGTCCAGGGTTGGGCTCAGACATCCCCTTCCCTCTGCAAGGGTTGGGGAGTCACTGGGCCCCAAATCATGTCCCTGCACAGCTCCGAACAGCACTAGAGAGCCTCTGAGAGGCTTTCTTCTGGGAAGGAACCTGGCAGAATCCAACTTTCCATCTTCTTCTTCCTCCCCTCAAATCAGGAAACGGGGAATGACCAGTGTGAGGCCAGGGGGTGAGGACTCATGGCCCTGAGGATGCCAAGCGCTTATCCCATCATTCCTGCTTGGCAAGAACAGACCCATGATTGTTAACAACAGACCGACATTTTAATCTTGAGACTTGCCTGGTAGAAAACAGAAGGAAAAACGTGTGGAATCACACTCCTCTGGGTCATCTTTGTGTTCAGCTGATTCAAGGCAAGACTTACGAAATGTCAAAGTTATAAAAGCAAGGACAATTATGGGTTGCCTACACACTGTATTTTGACTGGAAAACCCAGCAGTCCACTCTTCCCCTGAGTCAACTTACATGAGAGCCCACTGGATTTCTTTCTTGATGAAGCAATAATGTTTTGAAGTAGGAAACATAGCAAAACCTTAAGCATGCTGGACATGAAATACTGTACTATGTAGCTTGATTGGAGCAAGGACGCACCGCTGAATATAATTTCTGTCTTGGAGTGATTTTTTGTGAGGTGTTTGTTTTGGTTTTTTTTAATTGCCTGCATGCTATTTAGCCTCTGAAACAAAAAAAGCCAATCTTCAGATTTTTCTTGTTTTACTTTCCTCACACCTAATCAGTTGTATCTCGGACTTACGAAGAGCAGGTCTATTTTGCAGTCTAGTGGTATGACTGCAGTTTGTGTTGACGTACCAAGCTGTCTTTAAGGTCTCTCCCTGAGGTACAGTAACAGAGCAACACAGCGCAGATTCCAAAGCAGGCAAATTGCCCAACTATTTTGAAGCCTATTCTGAATTTCATGTTACCACGTGGAATTGATGATGCCCGGTTAGGTTGTTTAAATGTAGGTGGGATACGTCTCGGTCCACAGCTATTAGACATCTGGGCTGCAGCATCGGTGTCTCCTGAGATGGATGCCTGTAGTACAGCAGTAATCCAGCACTGATGGCAATGATGGGAAGCGTGTGTGCAACTGGTAAACCATTTCAAAGGGGAAAGCACATCACAGCTGAGTAATGAACAATTCAGTCCAGGGTTTACAATAGTATTAAACATCAGTCTGGTACAGATTCTGCCAAAATCTATGTTAAATCCATGGGAACAGCTTTAGTTTTTTCTTGGACAGCCCAGTTTTGGGCTGTAAGTGTGCATTAAATCCTTGCTGGAAGAGAAGCAAGTAATCTGAGCCTCAGCATGATCTCTCTTAGCTTAGTTCTCTCTTTTATTACTGTTGTTCACCCAGACTATTGCTTTGAATGTAGATGAACTTGGAAAAACTAATGAAGCCAGGAAAAAAAAAGGTAGAGGCATCAAGCATCACCCCAGATCTCCGAGCAGGGAGTGCCAGCTCTTCCCATTCCTGCAGAGTCTCCTCACCTTCAAATCTTTCTGCAATTACCAAAGCAAACACTTCCAGGTTTCTTTTATATTAATCAACATCACTTATTCTTCACAGGTGATAATTTGCTCCGGCCTTGCACTACATGAAAACCAGGGAGCCAAATCCACTGCTGGAATAGGCAGCAGGAGCATCACTGGGAATCAGGGGGCTGCGTCAGGTACACTTGCTGGGACTGGAAGCTCCTTCTCGCTGCTTTCCTCATGTGCCCCACATCTCCACAGCACTAAACAGGGCTACTGGGATGCAATTACTTTCTGTCTTAAATGGAAGGGCTTAGGCACGGTGTTTTCTTGTCATTTTTGTTAATTCTGATTTACAGTTATGAGGAATGATTCAAGGGAGCTGTCAGCGCAGAAGGAATGGTGTTAGGCTCTTCAGTCCTTTCTCCAGGGATATGATCGTATTAATAATATCATCATTTTCTTTTTTTTTAAAAACCTATTATAAAATCCATAAAGCAAAAGAACAAGCCTTTGAAACACCTTCTCCTATACCCCGTCTCTGACAGTAGCTGGTAGCAGTTGCTGAGGAAAGGGACTAATTATGTACTCTCAGATAGGCAACTGCTCTAGCTAACAGGCAATTATTTTCTGGATTTTTGTATTTAGAAATAAGGGATTTAAATAGTAAATGCAATACATAATTACTGAAGCAAATTGTGAAATGCTCAGGCAAAATGACACATGGCATCTCAGTGGGATAAATCTGTCAGGATTTGGGAAGGAATTTATTTATTTATTTGAAGCAGTTTTCATTTTCTCTGCTTTTTTTTCCATCCAGCTATTCCAGCCTTTCAGCATCTTGACTGGTGGTTGTTCACCTTTAACGGGCTGGTTCATCTGTACCTCAGAAGTGGTTTTCCCAGCACTTAGGGACACAGAGAAGGTGTCTTAGCAATCCAACTGGATAAGCAATTACATTTCTTCTGTTGATAGCATATTTCAGAATATCTTTTTTCTTCAGCAAGATGGTGTTTCCCATACTTTCCACCTAACAAACTGGCAGCCAACTGGCTGCTGGCTCCTCAGTACTAAGGGACCAACTGCTACTGCTTCTCTCTTATCTTCTCATGGCTTAGGGGTTGCTGGCAAGAGGATAGAGGGTTTTTTTCTCCCCCTGCACCAGTAAATGAGATAACAGCCAGCAAAGTCAGTATCAGCATCTCGATTACAATCGGCCAGGTTATCTGTTCGCTACCATCAGGAACTGTCTTTATTAACAAAGTGTCTTTAGAGAAGCAGCAGATAACTCTTGGGGCAGTTCTTCAGAGAAAGAAACCACTTTTAGAGGCTTCTACTTCAAGATAAAAAAAATACCTGAAGCATTCCTGAAATTTGGGATGAAATGTTATGCTGTTGTTCCCTTCCTTACCCCTCCTTGTTTCATTCCTGATGCTTTTTATTTTTTTAAAACCACAGTGTTTTAAATTTATAAAAAGATGTATTTTGAATATTCTGTCCAGACTAAAAATAGTAGAGGGTTTAGAAGAAAATATATTACCAGACTTCAACTTAGTTTTGTGAAGCAAGTTTTGGTTTTATGAATTAAAAAATACCAGGGCAGATCCTCCCCTATAATAGGAGGAGAGTTAAAACTCTGTAGCTATGACAATTAATATAGGGTGAAAATAAGCTCTCCATAAATTAGAAGATTATTTGAACAGCACTATTGTTTGCTCTTCAAAGGGTATGTATCAAAACAGGTCTAATATCTGAAATACGAATAAAGAAAAATCCTGTTTTATTCCAAATAAAGCTGGTTTTAGGCAAATTCAGCCAGCTCTTGTTCGGCCTCATGTCATCAAAGCTGGTTGGGTTTCACTAACGTGGAACTTCTTCACTTGTGCTGTTTTCACGAATGACAGTAGCAATAACCAGAAAAAGGAGAGTTCTTACTAAAGAGTGGATCTCTTGTTCCTAAGTAAGCACATTTACTCATTATTCCTGACTTATTATGCCTGTTCAAAGTTACATCGCTCATAGCATTGATTAATAAGGCTTCACAAAAGTGGAACTACATTATATTAACATTACAGTACTGTATTATTGCTTATATCCTGAAACGCTACAAATTTTCAAAGTATACAGCACACTTGAAGCACTAATCTTCCTGCACAGTCCATGATTGATTAAATGTGCTCCAGCACAATGTACAGTCCCCATAAATCAGCTCATTATCTCATAGGCATCAGTATATATAATTGAAATTGATGTCATGTTTATAACCCCTGCTCATAGAGCATGTGTGTGGAAATGGGCTTCAAACTGCTGAACAGATATTTTGACCTTAGATGACCTTCATTTAATCATCTTTCTTACAACACAGAAGAAAATATTGACGTCATAGAAGAAATTAATATAATTTTAGTGAGTTATCTCCAGTAGTCTCATAACATCATTTATGAAGTTCAGTAATCATGACGGATGCCCTTTTCATATGTGCTGATTGAGAGGTCATTATTGGGATTTTTTTTTTTACCTGTTTTTACAGCCTCACAATGAATTGCTGAGCAATATTATAAAAAAAAAAAAGTACTTCACTAGAATGTAGCTTAGCAGACTATGAGAAATGGAAATTTATATCAGGAACATAGCGAAGGAATGAGCATCTCTATTATACAGCCCACCAGATTATGCATGCAGTACCACATCACAGAAACACGGTGTGGAAAGACTAGAAATGCAGCGGCTTGGCACGTTGCTCCTAAGGGAGGCTCTCCTGTTGTCTCAGGTTAGCTCTCAATTCATCCAGGAGACAAAGGAAGGCCCTGAGATGAAAGTCAAAAACCACTGTCACCCCCTCATCACAGCACGGGGGGTGGCCACCATGGAGGAAGTTGCCAGACAACACCTAAGTGTTGTATAGCTCCGTATTGACCCCGAAGCCTTTTGATATGAGCAAGCAGCCTTTGATGTGGCAGGGCAGGAGCTGCTCCCCATCACCGTGCGGGGGGGGACCCTCCAGGTGCAGGTGGTCCCTCGGCAGCGCGGGCCAGCGGTGCAAGACAGGGCAGGAGCAGGGATGGGTGCCCACCACGGGCTGCGATGCTGGGGGTGTCATGGAGGACGGGCCAGCTCCCACCAGGACCTTGCATGCACGACCATGATATTTAGCCCTCTGGAGCCTCCGGCAAAAGGACTGCTGAGGCAGAGGGTAGCGTGCCTGTGATGGGGAGGGAAGAATTACACTGGCCTCAGGAGAGGGTAGAGCCAAGATTTAATGTCTCTTCTGCTACCTCCTGAGAAGTGATTGTAATGTACACAGTTTTGTACTTAACACTCGTGTTGTTTAATTTTCTCAGTAGGGAAAAGTGCTGCAAGCCTTTCCAAAGTAAATAAACCACAGCTACTTTGCGCTGTGCATGCATGCCATACCCAAAGCCTGCTGCTTCTTCCCCCACAGCTTTTTTTCCAATAAGTGGCCTTTTCCTTCAGCTCAGACAACAAAAATCCCCTGCAGCCTTTTCTTTGCCTCCCTCAAGAATTTCCTGTCACAGGTCCTGTAACTTCCCCTAGATCAGCTTTGTAAAGATGCCCACTTCCCACTCAGGTCCCTTACAGCTCCATTTCTGCTGTCCTTTGATGCCTTTCCAGTCACTTCATGTTCCCAGTAGCACATTGTCTCCTTAACAACTTTCAGTTCCAGGATGAGTTAAAAAAATTAAATCCTTTATATTCAGGAAAATACTTAAATTCTGGAATTTTTAAGGAAAAGTTATGCCCTCTCGGTGGTGTGACTTGCCTGCTCCATCCTCCCCGCTCATCTACAGAGACTTTCTGCTTTGGAAGAGCTGTGCCACTTGCACTAAGTCCCTTCCCTTCCTCTCGGATCGAAGATGCTGATGCCACTGATAAGGCCAACCGCAAGTCTTGCCTCAGTACTGTAAGCGTAGGGGGAGAGGGAGACAGACAAGGAACATGATGACACCAAGTTGGGAGGGAGGGTTGATTTGCTCGAGGGTAGGAAGGCTCTACAGAGGGGTCTGGGCAGGCTGGATCATTGGGCCGAGGCCAACTGTATGAGGTTCAATAAGGCCAAGTGCCGGGTCCTGCACTTAGGTCACAACAACCCCATGCAACACTACAGGTTTGGGGAAGAGTGGCTGGAAAGCTGCCTGGCGGAAAAGGACCTGGGGGTGCTGCTTGACGGTCAGCTGAATATGAGCCAGCAGTGTGCCCAGATGGCCAAGAAGGCCAAGAGTGTCCTCGCCTGTATCAGAAACAGCGTGGCCAGCAGGAGCAGGGAAGTGATCGTCCCCCTGTACTCAGCACTGGTGAGGCCGCACCTTGAGTACTGTGTTCAGTTTTGGGCCCCTCACTACAGGAAAGACATTGAGGTGCTGGAGTGTGTCCAGAGAAGAGCAATGAAGCTGGTGAGGGGCCTGGAGCACAAGTGCTATGATGAGTGGCTGAGGGAACTGGTGTAGTTTAAGCCTGGAGAAAAGGAGGCTGAGGGGAGACCTTATCGCTCTCTACAACTCCCTGAAAGGAGGTTGTAGTGAGGTGGGTGCTGGTCTCTTCTGTCAGGTGGCTGGTGATAGGACGAGAGGAAATGGCCTCAAGTTGTGGCAGGGGAGGTTTAGGTCGGATATTAGGACAAATTTCTTTACTGAAAGGGTTGTCAGTCATTGGAACAGGCTGCCCAGGGAAGTGGTGGAGTCACCATCCCTGGAGGTATTCAAAAAGCATGTAGACAAGGCACTTCAGGACATGGTTTAGTGGGCATGGTTGATGGTTGGACTCAATGATCTTAAAAGTCTTTTCCAACCTAAATGAATCTATGATTCTATGATGTATTCTGTGTCTCGCTGCAGAAAAAGTATTTACATCCATGCATATATGCCAAGTTGGTACAGGTGAGTTACCGCTGGAAATGAAAACTGTCCTGGTTTTGACTGGGATAGAGTTAATATTAGGTACAGTGTTATGTTTTGGGTTCAGTATAAGAAGACTGTTGATAACACATTGATGTTTTGAGTTGTTGCTAAGTAAAGTTTATTATAAAGTCAAGGATTTTTCAGCTTCTCATGCCCAGCCAGCAAGAAGGCTGGAGGGGCACAAGAACTTGGGAGGGGACACAGCCAGGGCAGCTGACCCAAACTGGCCAAAGTGATATTCCATACCATGTGACATCATGCCTAGTATATAAACTGGGGGGAGTCGGCCTGGTGGGGTACGGATCATTGCTCTGGAACTAACTGGGCATCGGTTGGTGAGTTGTGAGCAATCGCATAGTTTGTATATTCCAATCCTTTTTTTATTATTATTGTCATTTTATTATTCTTATTCTTACTTTTATTCTTATTCTTATTCTTATTCTTACTCTTATTTTTATTCTGTTCCTTTCTGTCCTATTGAACTGTCTTTATCTCAAGCCATGAGTTTTACTCTTTTTTCCTTAATTCTCTCTCCCATCCCACTGGGTGGGGGGAAACTGAACTAGCGGCTGCGTGGTCCTTAGTCGCTAGTTTGGGTTAAACCACCACAACAACAAACAAACACCTTCCTGAGTTACTCCCAAGCTTGGACATGTTAAGATAGATCAATTACTTATAATCTTATAAACCAGGCTACCTTTCTAAAATGAGAAAAGCTGTTGAGTATCTCTGCCAGAATTGTCATTTAAAAATAAGAGACACAGAAATTTTCCAATATTCTCCTTAGGTAATTTGTTTAAGTTTTTTCTTTTTGCATCATTTAATAATTGCTATGGTGAAGCTGTTGTGGATTTGAATTCTGAATTTCGGTTTGACAGGGAAAAAATTGTTGGCTCATTTGACAAGACTTGCTCAGTGCCCCTCATTGACTGCAACCTATAAACTCAAGTTGTACCATAGCTACAACTACTTCTGTTGAGTATATAACACAGGCCCCTGGCCAATTACACGCCTAATCTTATGTACATAACTGCATCCATTTTTTTGTGTCCAGTGAAAAAGCTGAGGAAAAATCCAAATCTACTGAGATCTGTAGCTAAAATGCCAATTACTGCAGGTGGAGCTAAAAATCTCCTCCCAGATTTCCACAAGCCATATACATATGAATGTATTTTCCATGCTGGCAAATATATGATTTTTCACATCTCGTATTTAAACCCTTATATAAGGACCTGCAATTATATTCATGCAACCATATACATTAATCTCTAGCTATCTTATTTTATGTGAATTACTACTCAGATATTTTATGGCAGTCTTCACTGCAGTTTCCAAACCCCTTGCAGTTCGTAATATTTTACCTCTGTCAAGTAGTAACCTGTAAGTATTTAAGTGCAGCGTAGATGCAGCTTTGTAAAACTGATAAATGGACTTGGCCAGGACAGATGTGAGCCATGGAAAGTCGAGTGCCTGGTCCAGCAATGAGCACACACAGAGAAAACACAGAGCAGAGATGGAAGCAGGACCCAGATCCATGGAGTCCTGCTGATTTCACAGCCCAGCCACCTCTTCTCTACCTACTTACATCAGTCTTGGCTGTCCACCGCTTTGAAAATGTGCGCACATAAGCATGACTTTTCTGGACCCAAGGCACAGTAGCCCATTCCCCCTGTGTGAAACAGTCTTGCAGGTTCCCTCCCTTCTTTCCCCAGGGGTTTTCCTTATCCCTGCCAAAACCACAATGGAGGGAACATCAGTCACTGCTTTGATTTCTTGCAAAAAGCAACAACCCTGAAATCCCAATTAACATAGCCAGAAGTTTAGAAGAACTTTATGTCCCTTCCTGATCTCTTTTACCTCAGCCTCAGCCAAGGAGGAGCCAAAAATATGATAGTTGCATTCTGGTCAAGTGAAAGAGAAATGGTCAGGGAAACCCATCCTAAAAATTCAGAATCACGTGTATGGCATAATGTCAGAGCAGGAAAATGCAAAGAACCTTGATGACTTTTTTTTAACCTTTGACTCATAGCAAGAGGGGGGCATTAAAGACTCCCTATAAAGACACATCAAAGGGAAGAATGTGACAACTGCTGTGAAACAGCAAATTACACCGTAAATCTCAGGAAGACAACCGCTGTGGTTCTCACTTGAAACCGTTCGGAAAGGAGTTTTACCGTAAGAGCACTAGATGAGGAAATCTGAGGTTAGCCATCAGAGCCGGGTTTTTCAGCACCAGCCTGAGAGGTGAGTCAGGTGAGCACTTTACAGAGGGCAACCAGCTCTAATAAGCCACTGCACTAATAAGGAGAAAGCTCATTTCATCCACCATTAAATATCCATTAAGGACTTCAATTCTTACCAGCTTGCTTGCATGAAACAGAGCCAGCAGAGAGCTATGTTTATTAAGCTTCACTATTCATTTTGCCCAAAATGGTCTCACACCCTAATGGGCAAGAGAAAAACCAGTGATTCAATAGACGAATGCTGTGAAAAATGTTCCCAACCATTTCCCTACTAATAACATACATGCAAATGGAAATAGGCTTTGGTCGCCTTAAGGAAGCATAATGCTTTTCAGGCTGTTCTTAAAAAGAGTGAGAGACTCTTCTCATGAAACACAGCCCCCACTAACTTCCACAAGGTGTGGTGCTCCTAAGCATAGCTAGTGATATCAGAAATAATGAGTGATGGGTCTAAGCTCTCAGAAAGACGTTAAATAGCCAATAATAGTCCACATCGTCTTGTCGCTGCAACCTGTAGGTGCAGCTTTATGCTGGTGGTCATGTCCATGGTGTTGCACCACGGGGAACCATTGGCATTGAGGAGCAGTTGAAGCAACATAGCAGCCTTGTGGCCCCGTGGCTCTGTGCCTGCTGCTGGAAATGGGGGAACCTGTGTAGAGCAAAGGTTATTCACTCAGATCTGGATTTTTTTTTTTTCTCGTGTCTCTTTTTTCCATGAGAATGGGAAGAGGACAAGATGAAATTATGAAACGCAACCAGGAGAATGTAAATATATGCCAACCTCTCCCATCCCTCCCCTCTGTTTTTTTCTTAAAGATAGAAAAAAGATTACATCTTTAGTATTTTCTTAAAAAAAAAAAAAAAGCAAGTTACTTCTTTAAAAACAGTAATCACAAAGGGAGCACTTGGAAAAGACTATTAACAATTGGTCAAAACCAGTTGGTTTTTCCTCCAATTCTAATTGTCTCTCTCTGATCTCAAAGTATTCCATGAACTATAACATTTATTTAACCATAAGCTCACCTGGGGAGAGCATAGAGTGCCTGGAGCTACAGGCCACGCTTTGTGCTGTGTTTTCTTACATTGATGCTGACTTGTCCCTGGGTCCTTCTGGGCTTGGTGCTATAGTCACTTCTCCTTTTCAGCCTGGTACTTCCCTTTTGAAGCTTGCCTTGCAGAGACCTTTCTTTCACACTGTTTTGGTGTCCCATGAGAAACTAGGGAAACCTTCCCAGGACACCACAAATGACCATTTGCCTGTGATCAGTTTGCACATGGTGTGGCGGTTAATCAATTTTTCCCTGCTAAACAGCAAATATTTAGCATAGATGAGGAGGCTGGACCTCCTCTGGGAGAATATATCTGTTGAAGAAAGAGGAGGAAAGGTGAGGGTGAAACAGGTGGCTGGTATCAATGTTGTACCTCAGCTATGACACGGGCACCCAGGAGTGACGGTGTATGTTACCTCCAGCCAGTGTTTCTTCATGCAGTTGCACATTTCATTCCAGCTTTTATCCTCTAACCCCGATAGTTCCTTAAGCTAAATATTTTCTTCTTTAAAATAGACTTTGGAACTAAAAACTCCCACACCTCATGAATTTTTAAAAATCCCTTTTACCTGTAATTTAAAAGTTCTCTGTCAAATCTAGATTGATGCGCTTCATTTTGCAGAGTGCTGTGCAAGGGGAGGCCTCAGCGCTTGCTCAGTTAAAGGCTGAGGACTGTCTTTTGCGGTGTTTGCAGCCCCTCATAGCTGTGCACACTCGTGTGAAGTGTGAAGACACCCAGGCCAGCTAGATGAAAGCTAACTTGGTTTCTAGGAGCAGGAAAGCTGTCCCAGACAAGATGTCCTTGGCTTTTTGTCATGCTGTAAATGCATACTGAGTGTTGAGCTTCATGACAGCATTAGCAAGAGACTAATGCTAATTTTCCTTGGCAGAAAACCTGTTGGAGAGCAGCAAGAGAAAAATGCCTGGTCCCTGTTGGGGTGCGGTGACCTGCAGTGATGCAGGGGGGGGAGAGGAAAGGGACCAGCACCCAAAGTGTTGCACAGATTGTGTGAACGCATGCAGGGTGGCACGGGGTCCCAGATGCACAACCATCAAACCCATAACGTTGTTTGAGTGTGACAGCTTCTAAGGGCTGTAAAATAAATTAGATTGCATCTAAGTGTATGAGTCTGGGAATAACCCCCCTCCCCTAGCTAGCTCCCCTAGCTAACCCCCCTCCCCCGCTCACATCCTGAAGCTGTGTCAGAGCCTGAGCAGAAGTACACCAGTCTCTTCTTTGCAAATCCTGGTTTCCATAGGCCAGAGGAACAGTGTCTGTGCCTGTAATCCAGGTAATTGAGGACAGAGAGGAGGCATCTGCCTTCCAGTCAAGAAGCAGCCCAAGATGTTTTCCCCATTTTGTTACACAGTTCTGTGTCTCCTCCCTTATTTTTAGACAAAAAAAAATTCAATATGCTTCTGTATGATCTGTCCTTAGGGTGTTCATTTCTGCTCAGACTTGGGAGGAAGACACGCTCTCTGGAACATGCAGTCCTATTCCTAAGTAACCGGGTTTAAGGGAGTTGTGATTAATATCATATAATTCTGGGAGCCTGTAGAAAATGAAACCTCTCAGACTTTTCAGATTTGTCTCCTGCTAATTTTGTAAAAGACTCTTTACACAAACTTAGATACTGTATCTTTAATTCATATTTTCTGCCCTTACATCAAAAACAACTAATTAACTTTCTGAAAAGGTTTGGAAATATCAGTTCTGCTACACTTTCTTCTTCTTCTGATCAAAAAGCATGACAAATAAATCCTCTACAATAGCTTTCATTTAACTGCTGGCACTACATATCAGGCTACACTGCTTGTGACAGCTACCATTTCAACAAACTCTTTTTCCCCTATGGGAGAAAGTCTCACCAGCCTCAACCAAATATTTGGGGTTACAAGCTGTTGAGCACTGTATCAGATTTATTTTTATAGCTCTAAAAGTGATCATGGCTGCTTCTCAGCACAAACTCAGCATTAGAGCCCCTGCTTCAAAGAGCCTGTAATGCAAACCATGGAAGATCAAAAGAAAACAGGTTGCCATGGTGGATGGAAAGTCCTACAGACCAGTACCTGGCTCCTCAGAATGTGGTAGGGAAATCTGCCACATGGAAGAATTTCACTTGTGGTAGAGCTGGTCAAAATTTTTCTGACTTCACTTTCTTAAATGGAAAGTATTTAACAACAACAAAAAACCCAAGCAACTCAAAATGTTCTGAGTCATGACAAAAAACAACTTGGAAACACAGAATTTTCCACTTTATCAATATTGTGGTCCCTATGGATGTCCAGTGTTTTCTTTATAGTGCAAACATTTATGGGTTTCTAAATATAGAGGAGTAAAATGAAAAAGCCACTTAGCTTTTCATGCAAGGCCAAATGTCTCCTAAAGAGTAAAGCTTCAGACTTTTAAGGAAAAGGTAGCTTCTCATAACATTTTAAAAAGAGGCAAAAAAGATCGGTGGGTGAAGCTATTTTTCCTGCTCTCTCAAAAAGCATAATACAGGGACTTAAACTGACTTCAGGTGAAAAAAAATAGGTTATTTTTTAAATGGTCTCTGCATTGATTAGCAGATGGTCTCTGATTAGCTCCAGAGAAGGAGACTGCATCCATGATGCTGCACTTCAGCTCTAGCAAAGGTGTGTAGATGGAAACAGGAGAAATCAAGCGACCATCTATGTAGTAGTGGCTGGATTTTGTCTGTTTGCTCACTTGTTTGCTTGCTTTTCACCGTTTTAAAGTCTCCTGATGGCAGATGTCAAATGCTTTAGACTTTTGCTGATTTCATGGGAGCTGAGGATGCTTAGCTCCCAGAAGATACTCTAATTACCATCATTGCTGTGATCAGTATATTGATCTGCAATGAAACAGCACAACATCAGCATACCTGAGTGTTTCTTTTATCTTCGGGATGAAGACTTGGAGAGTTTATCTTCCTGTGAGATTATCTCCTTTTTTTTTTTCATGCAAACCATTAAAAATATTGACAAATCAGTGAGATTTTATCAAAAAGGGATATTTTTTTATAGAGAGCGAATATCTCAGGCATGCATTAATTTTTATTTATCAGGGAAAAAAAGTCTTCTAACAAAAAAATATAATCAGGCAGCCAAGCTCAAATACCTTATTTAAAAAATTAAAACTTATAAGCATAAGAATGCTAAATAAATTACAGTTTTGTATGATCTTTTGGCTACCTTCTTAATACTTAACACAGGCTACTTCCAAGATAGGCCTATGGCTTGCTGTAAGATGAAACTGTAAGGGCTAAATTCTCCTTTCATTGATATGACAACACCAACAGATACAAGAATAGGCTGTGTTGTTTCCTTCTTAGGCACATGCGTTTGAATTCTGCACCTAGTGTTGCTCCTTCATATGCTGCATTCATTTGCTTTTTGTTCCTGGCAGATAAGCTGAGCGCCATTAATATGCATCTCTGTGTATTAATACGTTAATATGCTATGGCTAAATGCAGATAAGTAAGGAGGTGGAATGAAAAGAAGTCCTCTACCCATCCAGATTTTCAGCCATGCTCTGGTTTTTACTGTTTCTTTTTCAAGCACTCTGTTAAGATTTTGATGTTCAAAAAAACAATAAAAAATGACCCCTGAAGAAAAGCCAAGAAGAAGAGCATAAAATGAGGAAGAAAACCCCCACCTGCATTTGTACTGATGTCAATACTACTTGGCGATGCAGGCGTCACAGGCTTCTTTTCTGAAGTCAGATCGAGCCAAGGTGTTATTACTCTACTGGGTGCTGTCTGCATTTTTTTACGTAACTCTTCTCTTTTGAAACCCTGTTTTTCAACAGTGTCACTTCACCATTGGTCTGTGAGTTGCATGCTGTTGCTGCAACTGAGACAAGCAGATTAACTGCTTATCCAAATTCTCCTGTTACCTGTTGAACACATATAAGCTAAACACTCCAGAGTGTCAATATACACATTTGGAGGAAAGGGGAAGAGTCAACACATGGCAGGATTTTCTTTTTTTGGGACGATCATATTCTTACAACCAATTTTCATCAGTTACCTCTAGAATAAAAAATAGGAATCGTTTAATGGCAATAGGTATGTTATTTGCTTGCAAAACTCTAATGATGTCAGTAAAGGTCTGTTAGCAAAGATGAGCTCCAGATTTTTAGGTCTTATGGTCACCTGAGAAAAGGGTGGGCAAGTGTGAACTTTCCGACGCTGCCTATAAAAGTGAGGGCATGACAGAGATGAAGGTATTCCAATATGTCTAAATAATATGTCTAAAACCTAAACAATAACGTTTCTGCCATTCTGGGTCTGGGTTTGCCTGGAAAAGAGTCAAAAGCTTCTGGTGGCTTCTGCCAGAGGACCGTGAGCAACGCTTCCCCCACCAGCCATCCTCACCTGGAGCCATGCCTCTTCTGGGTCCTCACTCAATAAGTATTTTAGCACTTTTAAAGAGGTCAGACAGGGTCCAAAGAGAGGGAATCAAGAGGACCCTGCTGCAGGATGTTTCATAACCCAGAGTTAGGCTGGTTTTTTTAAAGAAAAAGAGGTTCAGCTCCCTTTACGCATAGGAAGAAGTTATGCCTTGGTCTCCTGCAGCTGTGCTGTGTCATGAGTCATTGGATTGTTGGGTAAAAGCCTGCCCTTGCTATTGTGTCCTTTGGTGGATCACAGCCTCAATTATCCTTGTCCAAAAGTATTTCCAGCTGCAATTGTTAAGTGCATTCAGCTTAAGCCTGTGAACAGTTTTGGGGTGAAAATAAACCGCAGCTTTTGGCAAACAATTTCTTTGCTTCCAAGAATTTCTTGGCTCTGTGTAGGGTGGCACCGTAGCCTGCGAGCACAAAGGCTATTTCCCGCCGCTGGAGTGGGATTCACTGGGCGAAAGCCTCCAACATTTGTGGGGAAGGAAATGCATGAGTTGTGTAGGCAGTATTCTACTACTAGCCCTTGGGATTCCTGAAGGTATCCAGGGCTCAGCCCTTGGGAGCTCTGGGCCTTGCCCCATTCACACAACAAGGCCTGACCTGTTTGTCTCTGGAAATGACAGGCAGAAAATGCAAAATTGGTCTGGACTCAGAAAAGCTCTTCTGAATCAACTGAAGGTGTACATTTAAAAGGCGCTAGTGAGGTTTAGTTAGGTGCACAGACTTGTGATACAGCAATGCCAATCACCCTTACTAAGAATCGCTTTGATTCATTTTTGCATTGAGATGAGCTAACTTTGAAGAAAGAAAAAGACTTACTTGAATTCTAAATTAAATTATCCACCTGGGGTTCAGTACAGTTTAACCTGTACAGATACATTTTCACTCAGATCAACTGTCATTCAATGTGGCCGTCCAGAGAAAGCCTACAAGGAGAACAGTCCTCTCCTTTCTAACAGTTAACATGTTTCCTTGCACATATTTTGTAGTCCTTTGTCTCCTGCTCTCAGTAATCATATTTCTGTGCAAATAGTAATTTTGACACAGAAGGCAAAATAAGAAAGAGGGAGATAGAGGCAAAGGAAGACATAAAGAAGCTTATGGAAAGCAATTAAAGTTTTTTCAAGGGACTTGAAGGAGATCCACCAAATCCATCTCTCAGAGGCTGAGACCACTGTTGTTTCTCTTCAGTTGAAATAGTATTGTTTTATTTTTATAACTAAACACTGCAAAGCAGAAGCCTCTGCAATAGCTTTCTCTCCTGTTCTTATCATAGTTATTGTATGGTCCCATTCACTTACTCAATATCCCTTATTCTTCACAATTCAATATGCTTCTCTCATGGCCTAACAGACGGCCATCCCAAGACTAAGCTTGTAAGAATTGAAAAAGATATCAACAACTACAGGAAAAAAAGTTGTAAGATTCTGATTAAAGCTCGAGCACCCAAGATACATAGAATCGGGTATATAGATTGCATAATCTCACCGTTCATTTAAAATACTGGCTGCTTATTGTTTTGTATTATTTTTTCATCCATTATTAGAAATATACATTGTTACCCGGAAAAATTGAAGGATAAATACACAAAACTCTAAATTTCTAAAAGAAAAAAATTGTGGGATTTATTTTACTTTTCTTTCAGAGAAATATGCTCAGGGACTCAGAATACGAATCATTGTGCAGCTATACCTTAGTTTCTGTTACCACCCGAAGGAGAATAGTATGGGGGTTTTTGGAGTAAATGCTCTTAATCTGCCTCCATCCGTTTCCTAGAGTAGCAACAGTCTAGAAAATGTCAGATGTATTATATAGAGAATCTATCTCTTTATAATAGGTGTTTGAAGCAACCTTTCTATTAGTTAACTAGATTGCGTGTAACATGGTAATGAGGTCACAGAAACTAATTTCATTACCTTTGTTATAAATAGCCATTATTTAAGTATAATTAATGTTCACATTCATCGGAGACATTGCATCTGAGTTGTACATGAAAACAAAATTAGAAAACATCATATTCATGTTATATATGATTGTTGATTAAATGGCTACCGTATCTAAATGATTCCCAAATTATCACACAAATAAGCTATGAAGGTAATCAGATAACAATGATTTGCTCAGTGTTAGAGTTTGCTCAGTGCATGACTACAAGCTAAATCATCAAGCAGCTGTTTGAACACAATGCAGACTCACCAACACATCCTAAAATAGCATCCCTTGTTTACAAAACCCAGGTCTTACTTCTGATAAAGCTTGGATTTCATGATGGAGAAAAGAAGAAACTATTATAAGCAAGGACATAATATCACATGGACTTTTGATCAGATTCCCAGAGTCACTGGCATAACTTGTCACACTTTATAAGAGCGAGGTAATATACCCCCAGATCCATGGATTTTGAATGCCACTCTCTCCCATTCCCTCCCTATAGCGAACATTGACTCTTGCACAAGCTTGTAGTCCCTGGATCAGGGCACTGGCCTGGTTGAACACGTGTCCTGCAAAGCCCTCCTAACCCAGGTTCGCAAACTGAGCTTGCCTGGCAGGTCGCAGAGGGCCCCGCAAGTCCACAGAAACATACAGGAAAGGGAGCAAAGGAGAAACAAAGGGTATCTGAGTCCTATGAATTGGGAACATAAAACCAGGATTATCAGAAATTAAGAGTGTGTGATTTTTGGCAAAAGTGGGGAAAAAAAGCCTCACTTTGCATTTTTAGTTTATCTGTGAAACTTTTGTCAAGCTTTGGTGGCAATACTGAAAAAAGGTAGGTTGCCTCATACTTCTCTCTGTGCCCTCAATCCCTCCACCCTCAGCATAGCATGAAGAACAAATATTAGCAGAGCTTAATGGCCAGGTCAGCTGCAAGCTCTGAAGGTGTGTATTTAAAATACGGGATGAATTCAGCAAAATTACTTTAAATGTGATACATCTTGACCAATATTATTAATGAAGGAAATTACATGCTTTCTTGCTTCATAGATGAGGAGAAAACTCATTAATGAGCAATAATACATCAGGGCCTAATATGGGGAGCTAGGAAGAAGCAAACAGTTGGCTTATGAGACTCTCGGTGTTGTATTATTCACAAGTGGCTGTCTTGAGCCAGTTGATCAGAGAGCAGATGACTAAACTGGATTAGGTGCTGGTTTGGTTTTTTTTTAGGAAATCAATTTCTACAGGATCTTTTCTTTTATGTATTTGCCATGGGCATATGTGGTGGAAGCAGTGGAAATAAGAGCAGGAGAACAAAGAGACATTGGGAAAAGCAACAGCGACTGGAAGAGATGGGAAAAAAACCCCAAACTGAAACACCAAACCTGAACAAAATACTGTGGAAGCGGAATTTTCCTGCAAACCTAGAAAGGAAAAAAAGGCTTAATGGCTTATAAGCAGGTCAGAAGCAAGGGTTAGGAATTTCCATAGAGAGCAACTGTAAAAAGCAATGAGGGGACAGATCTAATAAAGACAACAGAAGAGAAGAAGATCCACACAGTTCACTAGATGCCACAGAGCTAGGGACTGGACTTCTCCTCTTCTAATGAAAATAGTGATAAAACTATTGAACCGCTTCTTGCTCTACCTTGTTCCTGTAATTACGTGCAGCCAGGATGGTCCTTAGTTCTTGGGTTCCTCTTGGCTTCCCCATCTTACTCATGTTGATATGTGAGGAAAAAAGCTTTTTGCAGAGATCTGCCAGGGGGTCTGTTGGTGCTACCAGGTGACAGTCTCTTTAGACCTTAGCAAATACTGTCCCAAGGAATCTACCTATGGAGTACAGCTGCACTGTCAAGTCCTCCAGTTCCAGTACCTCTTGTTCAAGCTCAGACCTGCAGTTTTGGAGAAATCACTCCCAGATCACCACAACCCAAGTAATTGTTTTTGCATGGTCATAAGAGAATATTTTTAAAAGTTCTAAATGTTGAGACTTGATCATTTCTAGAAAATGGTTGTAAAAATAGCACCTTATTGATTCTAAATGATTTCCAGATCAAAACTGTTCAATTTTCAAATTAAAGCTTCAATCTGCAAGCATTTATAAGTAGCAGCCTTCTTCATGTCAATAGTTTTATTGAATTTATATTACGAATTGAGAAAATGAAACCACGTCCCCTCAGCATTGCAAACTCAAACTAGGACTCATATTTAGCTCTGTCTCACATTACACAAATTACAGAACTGGACTTTCATTAACACCAGGGCTAATCAAAGACATTGGATCCAAACTGTTTTGACAGAAAATTGGCCACTTGACAAAATTAATATTTTCATGAGAATGCTTTCCACAGAAAGAGTCAACTTTTTTGCGTAAAAGAAATGCTCCCCTTTCTTTTTCCCTCCCACAATTTTAGACACACAGACGCATACATAACTTGGATGCAGAGGTGCCACCACAAATTTCTAGTGCTATTTGTGTTGCAGTCCCTGTGCCACGTCACCTCTTCTATGTTGAACTGATCTTTCAAATGAGGGGGCAGATGAGGATGCTTCACAGGAAACAGCATCCAGGCAGAAATCCAGGGA
>VYZV01023150.1:119738-172775 GCA_013401275.1 Pandion haliaetus
TTCTTTCTCTTCCACAAAAAATTTCTACAGCTTTCTGAGTCCATTTTTGGGGTATTTGAAAGTATTTGGGTTTCTGAGAAGTTAAATATTTCTTTTAAAAACGTCCCTCTGTTTCTGATTAGGTATCATGCAATATTTTGTTGTAGTTGGTAAATCATATGAAAAAGAACTTACTGAAGCATAGCTATAGCCCTGGAAAGTAGAAATGAAAAATTACTTTAAAATAGTGCCAAGTGCTCTGATCCAGAGAAAACTGAAAACACAGAGTAAAAATTAAAAATTCTGGGTTTACAATCAAGACTAACATTTGACAATGTCCTTTCAGCTAATGTTGAACTTCTATTTTTTTAAAAATCCTTTATTATCATCTATTGCAATATATAATTATAATCATCCTTTGCATTTGAATAGAAATAAGAATGAGACCAATGCTAACAGTAAAAACAAAACTAAGACATGTCTGAAAGTCAGACTCATGTCTGCTTTGGAGTCAAGTATATCTGGCAGAAAATATGATGGCAACCACACAAAAACTTGTTCTCTTTGTTTCAAAATTGAAAAGAAAAATAAACAGCTAAAATCAGGGAGTTATTCTGTCTATGTAATGAAATCAGTCTTTTCATGATCACACATAAGTAATGTCCAATTTTACATTAATGTATATTTTGGATTACTTCCTTTACAGCTCTCCCAGTCAATGTGAGAGACTTGAGCACCAGAGAATGCTGAGAGCCCCTTGCTTTGATCAGTACATGCTCTAGCTGTTTGGTGTTTACAGACAATTGCGGCATTGAAGGTTTATCCTTAAATATAAAACATGAGCCAGGTTTTGAAACCATAATAGCCAAGGCCTGGATGAAAATGTGGGACTCCACTCTGCTTTTTGGGATGGGTTATTGGAAATTATCTAGTCATTACAGTGTGAAGCTCTGCTGGCTAGTTTACCCAATTTCTCTGAATGACAAAAAAGACCTGTGTAAGTTGTAAGCCATTATATATATGTAATTAATATAAGTAGTATACTATAGTATTTTAATATATATATGTAATAGATATAATGTTATTACTACGATACTACGGACAGTACCAAACATACACATATATAATCAGATACTGGTGTTCCACTGCTGACACGGATAAAATACGTACATTTTTAAGAGAGATGTTAAAATTGAAGGTTGGCTAGGATTTACTCTGTACATTTCTGTACATTCTGATAATTTCCTTATATTTTCTGCAGGGGAAGAAAAAAAAAAAAAAATCTCTTTGAGCTTCCTGGATNTACTCCTGTAAGTAGACATGGTTGGAAAGTGCATTGCTGCTTTTATCAAGAGACAATCCAAAAGCTCCCATTAAGGTCAAAGCTAGGAATACACCCTGCTTTTTGGTAAAGGTAAGATTTCTCACACATTTTTATAACTGGCGCTATCATATAAAATTCCACCTAAGATTTATTTCAGAGCTCCCTGCAAAACAGGTGGATAGAAAGGGGCAAGTAGTTATGATGGGAAATCCTGGTTCATTCCCCTCTCCTTGGTAACAGCCTGAGAGTGGAGATTATGGGAATGAGAGGGAAAGTGGAGGATTCAGCTGGTAATTCTCTTATTTGCATTGTGAGTCTCAAGTCTAATATCTCACAGTGAGGTCTCAGCTCTCACTCATCCCTTACGAGCTCTTTATTTATACAATTCCTAAAGCTAACTTGCTTATTAATGTGGAAAGATACAATTTAGAAGCGTAATTTAATTTGCTTCTTTCCCTCTTCACAGTCTCCAATGTTGGAGTGCAAACCAAAGATCTACCAACCTGAAAGCACTGTTGATTCTGTATTAAATGACTTAATATATGACCTTAGTGCGAAAATTTTGCTTTTCTGCTGAAGATTATTAATGATTAAGAGCAAAGTGGCACTTTGAAGGATAGCACCAACTCAGGCCACCATAGCCAGCACACAAATTGAGGGACACACACATACATGCTATTATAACACTGCAGTTATTAATAACCTGCAGTCAGCCTACAGGTAAGAAAGGGGAGAGGACAATTTTCCTTTGGTAGGTGGGTACAAGGAAGGCAGCCACACGCTGTTGATCATACCTTAGCTATTGTAAGGATGCTTTACTGAAAGCAGTGCCCTTCAGTATCCTACTCCAGTGACCAGGCACCAAGGATTGCAGGGTCAGTGGCATTTCAGGATAAGGCTCTGAACTGCCAGCAGCATCAGATCAGAGATAAGCCCGGTCTGCTCCAGGCTGCATTTGGTGAAATTAAATTCGCCAACGAAAAAGCCACCCTCAAAAATGCAAATCCTTGTTGCTAGCTTACAGACATTCGGAAACAGGAAAGCATGTGTGCTCAGTCAGGCTTGTTACTAACATTTATCATTAGGTATTTCAAATGCGATGATTTTCTGCTTCTACAGTGTCAGAAAACTGCTCCATGAGAGACTGGGCAGTGGAAGGATTTGAAAGGGAGTTTTGTGTGCTGCTGCGCCAGTCACTCATCTGCTGAAAACAAGGTACCTTTTGGGGGGCACCCTAAACCGAACCATTATAAAAATAAAAACTTCTTCATGCAAGAAAGAAAAAAAAAACCAACCCAGACTAAACCTTTGCTGAAGTTAAACCTTTGCTGAAGTGTTGGGTAAGACAGACATAGAACCACTCAGAAAACCTTCCTATATACTGATTTCATGGTCTAGATACCCTTCTTTCATCCTGACTCTACTCCAGGATGAGTCCCAAGCCTGCATTTTTTTCCCTGCCATAGAGTGGTTTCTGTAATGCTGCCATGGGATGCTAAAGCCAGACAGGCAAAGGACCAGAGTCTGAGGATGCTGCGTAGATGAGAGACCAGAATTTAGCTTCTATTCTAACACAGGCATCTCCTTCCTCAATAGAAAAAAGGATGCAAATATCACTAAATATTAAAGGTAAAAAGAGGAAAAAACCTTATCTGCTCTTCTCCTACAGTTCATTTACTTAGCTTTCTTGAAAGGGCCTTCATATTGTGGTGTTTTTCAATGGTAGATAAGTTTGTGTTGCCATGTAATTCATAACTCATGGGTCTGTAGTGTAAAATACAATTTTCAAACTTGGATTCCAACCATACCTGCCATGCATAATAAAAACCACACATTCATTTCAAAAAAATAAATCAAATTCCTTTTGGAGGCATGCTTTTATAGAAGGCTGAATCTGCGGTGCTTCTGATTAGACTAGAATAAAAAGGAAAAGAAAAGAAAGAAAAATTTCTCCCTCTGGATATTTGTTCAGAGTGTTACAACAGCTTCTGGGAAGGAGGATTGCCTGTTTCTTTAAATAGAGTATTGCTCGTTAGCTATGTGTATCGCACAATTAGGTGTGAGACAATTACTCCACTGTCTGCAGACCACAGAGAAATATATGCGTGCAGATACATTCTGCTTTGCTAACGTGCTCTCAAGCAGCTTTGTATGGCTGCCCCACCGCTTCCCCCATCATTGCTGGCCGATTTCAAGAGCTGGCCTTGCTTGGTGGGCTCAGCAAGAACAAAGCCACAAACCCGGCACAGAAGTCCCTCTCTGCGTTGGGAGATGACAGCATCACCGATCTCCGCTCTGGGATGCATCTTGACGGTGGTGACATTACTAGCTCAGTGTGACCTGCCAGCCAGGGTGTCCAGCATCCTGCTGCAAAAAGCTGCTGAGGGGTCCTGGCTGACATCCCTGCCCCTCCAAATGGGTTCAACAGCAAAAATACGAGCTCCTCACAAGAACAGTTGTGGTCTATTGAGTTATTAATGACTGATTATATGGCTGTTTGTTTGTTTTGCCCTGGAAGTGGCACTCTGCAGTGGTGGGGCATAGCTGTTGTAACAGGCATAAGGTGGAACAGCACGGTTCTGCTGGGTGCTTAATGCCCTGAATTTCCATGGAAGTAAGTGGTATCTGTGGTTGCCCAGCACCTCGGAGGAGCAGGCACTAATTACCAAGCAGGGAGTGGAGCAGTGAAAAGCACCAAGTACAGAAAAGGTAGCTATGATGCAACCCAGATGATTAAGAAGCTGTCACGCTTTCTCACAGGAAACCATTAGCCACCATGTTTTGTAAAATAATAACAACTTATAATAGTCCCTGCAGTCCATGCTTGCTTCTCCAATAAATGTAACTCAACTTTGTAATAGGGCACATAAATATTCCAGCATCTCTGAAATGTGCATGAAGGATGGGAATGCTGTAGTTCCTCTGTCCTCAGCTTGCCTATCACTGGGCATACAGCCAGTTTAAGAGCATAGAAAATCAGAAGTGTCCATATGAAGATGCCTGTGACTCGAGGCCAAGAAGAAATCCCATGTACATCTACAATATCTGGTTAAGGCTGCCATTCCTTCTCCCAGGTCTTAATCGGAACCTCTCTAGAGTCAAGCAAATGATGGCTTCTGCATTCCCTGTGTTTCAGATGTGTCCCCAAACCATATGACTGTAGAAAGCCTTTACCATTGCAAAGGTTTCAGGGAAGGGCTCACACTCCTTGTCGTATCTGCTAGGTTTTCATATCACTGGGCTGGTTCAAGGACAACATATCAGCAAATGCTCATTTTGAACATACTTGCTAGTCTTCCTTTGTGTCAGGGTTTTAATACCTACTGAGGTTTGCCGTGTCTGTTTAAGTACAGTCAAAATAGAACCGTAGCACATAAGAAACATAAATTTGCAGAAGGTGGGAGTTGCGTGTGTGTGATTCAGCAAGAGAAATAACTCCCAGGACTCCTACTGTCTTATCAAGTGATTTAGAGATTATAGCGGCACAGTTAATTTTGGATACCATGCTTCTGATGACTGAATAAATAGCTCAGTAAATAAGTATGGGATCTCATCAGTCATTCATTCTGATCTGCAGTTTGATTCAGCATGTAAATTAAGATTTGAATTTTCATCCATCCTGTAGGGAAAAAAAACATTTGAGCAAAATGTATTCACGTATTCCACTGAGACTCTTGCAAAATGATTCAGTCACAATCCAGACTTCTGGGTGCACTTACACCTAGTGCCCACAAATAAAAACTGAAATCAAAAAACAAATAAAACACAAATCTTACAAGATGATCAACTTAATGTAAAAAAACCCAACAACAAAGAGACTTGGCTATGGTCACCTTTTCCTCTTGCCTTCTGCTTCTGATTAACTTTATTGGAATAGCTATAGGATTATGTGTGCATTTTGCAGCTGTCCCACCAATGATAAAGGAAGTTTTGCATTTCCCATAAGGAAAGCAGTAAGAGACCTCACGGGGTTGATCTTCATTCGTAGCCACTGCTCGCAAAAGCATTTCTGAATGTAATCTGTCACTGGTGAAATTTCACAGGAGCGTGGACATCCTCTCAGGGAGATGCCTACAGCCTTATCTGAAGAGCTCTGGGAAGGAAGAGTTTAGACTCAGCTGAGGCTTATTTACCTCCATACTCTCCTTTCCTTCAAGGGAAGGTGCCACGGAACAGAGGGAACAGGGGAACACTTTCCACCAACTCCTGCAGTCTCCTTTCTCAGTCTTTCTCTGCCTTTCCCCATCAGCTTATCATTAAAACTCACATATATAATGGAAAAACATTTAGTTAAGTTTCTCGGTGCTTGAATTAACAGTTACCTTCCCAGTACCAAATCAGACAACATTTCCAGGGTGATATATTGAAAATCTTATGAGAACACAGGCAGAAGCACTAATAGTGTGTACATCATTAACTTCAAGCTGATGAAACATTAACTGCTTAATTCCTGCCAAATATACCAGATACCTCTTCCAACACTATGTTACTGTTTGAAGACTACCTGTCAGGAACTGATAGTAGTTTAACTTTGGTTAAATCAGTTCAGAACTTTTGGAGACTGGAGCACTTACTCGACGTAAATAAGGATGGAATCCTTTCAAACAAAAGGCAATGGTTCAGAAATTGTGTTATTTTATATTTTCCTAGATTGTTAGAATTCATGACTTTTTAGCTCAAACATTTTCAGCCCTTCCAAACTATTGAGTTTCAGAAAGTCTGAGGAAGAGGAGCAATGCACCAAGGCATGGGCTGGAGTACCTGGGAAGGATTTTGATGACAAGAGTTGGGGTACAGCTAAGGAGGTGTGCAATCCCACACAGTTTTTCCCATTTTTTGTTCTGATCCAGCTGTAAGTAGTGTTCCATTATGTCCCACTGGATGGCTCTGTGATCATTTACTCTCGGGGCAAGGCTGAATTGAACCAGTGTAAACAAAGAATCATTTTACTTTTGTCAGTAGAACTGCAGAGTTGCCAAATTCATCTGTGTAGGACCGGAATGAGCCCTCTGAGCACCCTTTAAGATTCCTCATATTCATCTACTGATCAAATGCAGCAGCACCTCCCCAGAAAATTTGCCATGCCAACTGGTCAAGTTTTTTTTCTTTGGTTTTGTCTGCGATTTTCTCCTCCTCCTAAATGGATCAGGAGGAGAGGAGGCAGAAAATAGGAAGAATAGCTCTTTGAAAAACTGTCTCTTGGAAAGAGAAGAAGCTTTTGAGATTTTAGGTCCATGTCATTTGGAGGTTTGAAACATCAACATATGATCTTTCAGCAACTGTTACTGCCAAGTTAAAAATTACCCAGCAACTTCCAAGTATAGGGAAGATGGAAAGAAATCTGCCATATCTTTTTCCTTCAGCTATTGGCAAAGGGCAGACATCAATGGGAACCCTGAGGCTTAGAAACCGTGGGAATAACTTGGCTTTGTTGAAAACATCTAGCCAAAGTGAGAGAGGTAAGAGGTATCTCACTATGGCAAATGAGAACTTCTTGTGACAATTTAATCCCAAAGTCTTAAAGGGAGAGAAATAATTCATACACAGCTACCTTTATAAAAGTCCCATAGAGCCTGATAGAATTCAACCTCGAATCACCATTTTCCATACTTAATGCTACAGTGTTTTTATCCACAGGACAAAACTCAGTATCTCTGCAAAGTTTAATGAATAAAACTGTTGAGCCAGATTCTGTGGTACCTGCTAGCTGAGCTTCTTTTTTGGGACAAGCCAATACTATACCAATATACTGAGAGATGCTTATTCTGCCTTCATAGCCTAGGAATTCCTCAGGAAAAATCTCCACTCTTTATATATCTTTGAATAGCTGGCTAGTGTATATAATCTGTCTATGGTGCTCTCAATTTTTACTGAAATTTGTGATCTGGAAAAAAAATGCAAACTTCATTAGCAATTTTCTTCCCCTCCTCAGTATTAGGGTAACAACACTACTTGATGGAGATACTGTGGAAACTCTGCTTGCCTGAAGATGTATTCATACTGGCATGTACCTTGTGTGCCACCAGGTCCTGAAACATTAGTGGCTGAAATGAGGTGGGGAATTAAACTGGAACACTTTGGGGAAATGCTATCCTGACTTTTTCCTCCTCTTACACAGCAAGGGATTGACTGGTGAGGTACTCACACCACAGTCTGCACAAGCCGGATAAAGTAAAATCAACATTTATCTCACAGAAATCCTCAAATCAACAAGAGCTCATTTATCAGGGGATATACAGAAAAGTTTTATTAATCACTCAACCAAGCTGTTATCCACTCTCCCTGAATTTCCTACACAGGCTCAAAAGGGAGGGGGGGGGGAAAGGAAATAAAGTAAATCCCGCAGTCAAGGGCTACCAGTAAGAGAGTGCTTAATCATAAACCTCTCTTAGCTCCGTGCCAGGGCAGGGTTTCACCCTTGACTGTGCTGCCAGAGGATAACTCATGATCGGGAGGGACCCAGGAGGGTGTCTGCTCCAACCCCCTGTGCCAGCCACTGGTACAGGGAGGCACCAGGCACCCACCCACCTGTACCAGGGCTGGCACCCATCAGGTCCCAGCCAGGACACTAAGGAAGTCCTCGTGACTGGGTTAATCACCAAATGAAGCCTCATTGACTAGCTCTTCGGTATGCTGGTGGAAGATGGGGTGCCTCCCAGGCCAGTCCAACTGCAGGGGTATGCTTTGCCTGCCCACTGAAATGGGGGGCTCTGATGGGAGGGCAAGAGATTCACACCAAGCTGCACAGTAAAACACTGGTGAAGTCACTGCTGTTTTGGCTGTAGTATAATAGAAATTAATATATGCATTATATATATGTATTTTCAAATATACTGTCCGTGTAGATAGAACTATGACTATATAATTGTATTCTCCCTATCTAACCCATCCCCATCAGTATACACATACCTCATGGTTTTAGACTTAAAGAGATTAAATTCCACCCAACAGACATCACAGGCACCTTGTCCCTTTTTGGATGCTGACACTTGGTTCCTTGTGTCAGGAATTTCACCAAAAAACTATTTTTATTCCCGAGGTCAAATTTAGCTTGTGTTTGTATTCAGTAAGAATCTGATGGGCAATTGTACTTGCCCCACAGATGAGTAACATATAGAGTTCAGTTCAAGCATGTAATTAATAGTTGCTGCTAAAAAGCTGTATTTCATTTGATTTATAGCACATGACAGTCTTTTTCAGCCCCACTTCTTAATCAGCCCTATTAGTACCCTTTCTTCTGTGGTCTTTCATTAGCTACATACAGGATTTTCCTGATTTTTCGGGGCAAGGGGATGAAACGAAAGCCTTGCTGCAAAATTAGCTGCAGATTAATTGTCTCCTTGTCCCAATCAGCAGAGTTGCAGCTATGCTGGCAGCCTGAGGTGCTTCAATCCTGCCGTGCCGAGAGGACCATGTATACATTTTGGTGCAGGGCCATAGCAAAACACTCATTAACCGTGACACGTCAGCGGCAGGCGGGCACAGGGAAGAGGCCACTTGCATGCCTGGCAGGATGGCCACGTCTCCCCTCTGCAGGTTCCCCAGCGCTCAGGAGGCTTGTGGTACCTAAAAATCTGGTGAAGAAACCTGTCAGCACCAGTCACTGCAGGAACATGCCGGCCAGCCTGGATAGGACCATTGTGGGTGATGGAGATGTCAGGGAGAGGCCAAGAGGGGAAATCTGGGGGGGTCTGGGGCAGCTGCTGCTGGTGGTCATTCCCCATCCGCCTGCCCCAAGACCCTCTCCAGCAGTTCAGCTGTGGGTTATCCTGCACCAGCACTGACCTGCTCTGCTGCAGCTCCCCAACATCTCCCTAGCATGGTGGATAAGCCCCAACTGCTTACGCAGCTTGAAAAATACCCATTAGCTGCAGAAAAGATCAAGCTGGAATGAAAAAGCAAAAATAAATAATTGGGAGTGCACTCCTGAGTCAGATCTTTCCCTCTCCTTCTCTGGCCAGCATCAAAGGCTGGCCTTCTGCCAGCCCCCGGCCCCTTCCGCCTCAGAGAACAACAAAAACAATACTTGGGAGGAAAATTAGTCTTCTGCTGGGTAATACTCTAAAGCCTACCTTCTGAATACACTTGCCCTGCTTGCAAGTGGTTGGGCAACACTCAGAGACTGTTTAATTGCCATGGATAGATCAGCAAACCTCTTTGCAAGCCATGTCAGCCCCATTTAATTATTTTGCTTCACACTCAGGTGCCTCTAGCACAACAGTGCCTGCAAGGTGTTCTCTGTGCCTACGGCTGCCTGAGAGAAGAGCAGCTGATTTAAACATTGGAGGGGAAGAAAAAAAGCCAAAGATTCATTCTGGTTTCCAAGGAAAGGAAAATGAAATGAAAGGAGAACTAAAAACAGTTGCCCTAGTAATCAGCATCATGATTAATCAAATGGACCAAACGGTGCCTCATAAATCTTCAGGATCAGCTCCCCACACACTGCTCTGTGACAGCTGGCTGCTCAGCACCTTATAAATGCTGTGCAGTTTGGATGCTAGAAGATGCTGAGGTGCTGCCTGTGCAATTCGTGTCCCAGTAGGAAGAAAGCTGCAGGCTGGCAACTGCAGCTGTGGCACCTGGGACCTAATCTCCCATCCTGTCCCTTTGGTTACTGTTTATGCCTGCTCAGGATAACACTGATAAGCCATCGCATCAGTGTAGGAGTCTCACTCTTCATCTGTGCAGTATTTTGCAAAATCAGGTCCTTTTGAAATATTCATAAAAGGTCAACATAAAGTCTCATTTTTCAGAATTCACTGGGAGCCCAGGCAACGTGAAGGACCCTTAGAAAGGGTAAAACTAGAACATCTGAAAAGTGTTTTCTAAGGCCACATCAACCACTGCTTTACCAGGAGATAGAACAGTTTGCCAAAGAAAGGTGTCAATGCCTATCCGCTGGCCAGGCACATCAGGATGGTGTTGACTTCTCTGGAATGCAGTCTGATGCTTCTACAGCTCAGCAGAGAATTATCTTTTTTTGGTTCTGACTGATATTTTCTGATACGTAGGCAAACATTAGATCTTTTTATATATATAAAAAGAATTGCTAATACAGTCCATCTTGAGTAACTAACTACACTGTTCTTCTCCCCTTCTTTGCCATAAATTCATTGTTACATGACTTCTTCCTCCTTTTAAGGACTTTTTTCAAATCATTATTATAAGTAAAATCATGCTGGTATTGCTTGTATAGCTATTGGCATAACCATGTTCGTATACTGGGCTCTATTTTCATTTTCATTTTCTCCAGAGCTCTCCTGAGTTGCTGTACATGTAGTTCATCCCAGAGTTACACTGATGAAGAAGTGGCTTTTGTATATAACTAAATAATGTACTTGCTTTTTTTCAGGATTGTGAAGTGCTGCACATGCCCATGTATTAGAGATACAAACAGTAAAGGAAACAGCACCTAAGCCCCTAAAGCATGTAGAATAATATTAGCATTGATCAGCATTAATTTTGCCAGCAGTAATGTTTTCCAAATTCTGTTCTCCACCTTCTAATAACATTCTCAAATTATATAGCACAAGACTCAAATTGCTACTTACGCTAACATCGAAATGTAGTAATTACTCTTGTTATAACGAAATAAGCTTGTGGGAAAAGAAGCAGGTTTGTGTCTCCTCTATGGCTGTTTCCACATAAATCAGTCTTTCTGCTATCAGAAACATTTGTTCACAAGAGAAAGGAAACAGAGTTTGGTCCCTACATGATAAAGTTTACTCAAATGACAGAGCTGCCTGTCCTAGGCTTTCTCCTTATGAGCACTGGTTTTCTTTTGAAAATTGTCATGCATGAGGTATGATTTAAAAAAAAAAAAAACAGAACAAAAAACCAACCAAACCAGTGTTAAAACCAATCAGAGCAAAAGGATGATTTTGAACTATTATTTTACATTTTCTTTCACTTAACTGTATCTGCAATTTTTCTATCACGTTTTAACATGACGGATTTCCACAGTTAACACCTTACAGGATTCTTCTCTTTCTATATGTGATTATTCAAAAATCCTTTAATCTTAACACAGGAAAAAATGTGCTTTTTAGCAGTTACTTGTAGCTACTGTTTAATATTTATGTTAATTTAACAGAACTATTATACACTATAATTATTACTTAGTTATTAAACTTATTACTTTTAGTTCCTAATTCATGGAGATCATAAATGTTACTGTAGTTCGAAACAAAATACAATGATGCACTTTAAAGAGTGACCTCCCTTACTATTGAGTACATTTCTTGACTGGTCTATTGAAATTGAAAAGAGAAAAAAAGGGGGAAAGACTCCCATCTAGAAGATCAGTGAAATAAATGCAGTAAAGCTGCTGATGGATATGAAGTATGATTTCATGTATCTAGTGACAGCTAAGATATAGCCCAGAAGTAAATTCAATACAGAAGTGTTTTCATGGCTGAAATATTGCTTCTGTATCTAGAAACTTTTTTCCTTTTTTTTTTTTTTTCCATGTATATAATAAATGTGGCTTTCACATGCCTTTCTGCCCTTGTGGGAAGAGGGCAGAGCAGTTTTTTAGCGGGATAGAGACTGGTATTGTCAGTGGCCTGTCTGCACACAGAAGAAAAAGTTTGCAGATAGGTTTACTTAGGACATGCCAGTTGAGTGTAAAACAAGCTTTAATACCTACCTGTGAACCCCTGCTCTCTTTCTGGAACAACTCTAACAGAAGAGATTTCTTATCTTTTACTAATTCTGGACTGACTTGAGTTGGAAAATAAATTGAAAGTGCTCAGAAATGGAAAAAGCAAAGACACAGAAAGACTGGAATATATCTGGAAAACATGCTTCCCCCTCTTCCATCTGTCATCACAGCCATCTCCACCAGAGCATCCGCAGCCCGACTCCACGACAACTGCCTCTTTGGATCCCGCTTTGTCCTGTCTGCTCAACAGCAGTGGGACAGCAACAGAAGATGGCATACGCCTGTAATTCAATAGGCACTTGGCAGGGCCTCCCCATCCCTCCTGGCAAAAGATTAATGTGCTCCCAGACATTTCTGGGTTTTCTGTGCCACTTGGGTCAGCAACGCTTACAGTCAACCCCAAGGAATTCTTGGCAGGGGCAAAGCCCAGATCCCAAGCTGTGAGATGCGCCTGTGTCCAAGAGCAGCTGGGTCTGGGCGCTCTCTGAGCCAGGGGCTGGGTTGTCAGTGTGCATGTGTGTGCATGTGTGAGAGAGAGGCTGGGGAGAAAGAGAAAAAAAAAAATCTAGTCTGCAACATCACTCCATAGACATGATTTAGTTGGTGGTATGTGAATGTCATTGGATTTCTGCTTTATGGAGAAAATTGTCCTTGGTGCCAGGTTATCACATACCTCCATCTGTGGGAACTTCACATCAGACACAGGAGTCATATGAATAAAAAAAGCCACTGGCTATTTTCATAGTGTGTGTCCCTGGCCCCTCCCCTCTGCATTTGTAGATTCCAGCTGCCTCTAGAGACTTCTTGTGAATTGTTTCTTATTTGTGGTTTATTTATGCAGAAGATGCCTTTACGTACCCAAAGGCCTGAACTGCATTGACTACAATTTCTGTTGTGCTGGTTAGTTGTTACACAGTGTTAGAAAATCCATGAAAGTATCTTCAGCTCGGCAAAAAGAAAAGGAGATGAAAAATGACTGTGTAAGAGAGAGGGGGAAAGGTTGATCCTGAAGAACAGTGTTTTGTTAATAGATATGTTGTTTGCCAAGAGACCTTGGAATATCCACACTGTGGGAAATCTCTCTCCTAACCTACCAAAAGCACTATGATTCTTTGCCACATGCACAGAAAATGTCCACTTGAGGATAACCTCAGGGCCAAATCCTTTTCCTCTAAGTCAATAAGCACTCAGAGCTTTTGAGGATATTTTGCCAGGCTGAGAGCAGCTCTTGGATGGACTTGCAGGAATGCCAGTCACATTGTTATCCACATGTTCAGAGTAGAATTTATTATATGTCTATCTTATGGGAAAATTATTTAAACCAGAAGATAAAATGCTGCAGGAAGAGTTTCCTTAAGACCACGACATAGCAGAGGACTGAATTCACTTTTATCTGAGCTTGCCTAAATCATTACTTCAACTGAAGCAAGCAATAACATGTTAAATGTACAACTCTCTGATACTGGTTCTGAATTTCTTTCTATAGCCTGCTGATGGCTATCGAGAGCTTGACAGAGATATGTAAAGTGGGATACTTTCTCCCTTTCTAAAAGACTTTGGAAACATTTGCAGTTATCTGGCGCACACCATTCATTCCTGCTGGAGTGACATCAGTAGCACAAATATGAGTATCACATCACAGTGTCACGGGAAGAAAGAGGTGATAGCAGAGTGCCGATTACGCAGGGGAAAGTTTCTTTCTAGTAGAAACAATACCCCCAGAAAATCATTGGTGTTATAGTGATTATTCAGTGCTTGACGTGTGATGCTGCTTGGAAATAAAAAGGGATTTTTAATTATAAACCCAGTTCTGTGTTTCCCAGTTGTCACAGTCTCAGCACCAAAGCCCTTAATGATTTGTACGTATCAGATTAAAAAAAGATATTCACTGTGTGTCAACACCTATGCAAAGTCTTTCCCTGCACAGTGGGATGTTCTTTCCAAACTGTCAAGAAAGTGCCAAAGAGCCAAACTAATCTGGCTCCATATATACTAATATAGTAAAGACAGTTGCAAATTGGCAACTGAATCCCCCAGGTGACAACTCCATGGCCTTTATGAAGTGCCTGATGTGGAAAATTCTCCATTTTGAGGAAGCTCCATCTTATTACCTATGCTGAGAAGAGAACCATTTTCCATTTGCACCAAGCAAATACTGTCGCCCTAACATCAGGGATGAGGGAAAGGCAGAAACCTGTGACCTGCCCAGAGCTATGGTGTGGCACTCACTGGGCATGGACAGCCTAGCGTATGCAAGATGTAGGATGTACTATATATGAGGCTGTCATATGTCCAACACACCGAGCAGAGGAATACCTATAGCTCAGCTTTGTAGTCTTACTCCCACCTCTGCCAAGGCAACAGAGCTAAGATCAGTCCTAGCTGCTATAGTAGGTAGCTTCAAAAAACAAGAAGTAATTGCTGTGCATGAGAATGGTTGCTCAACTCTTTTTAACATATAGGTCATTCATTTTTACAGGAGAATAAATGTGGCAGACAGTACAAGTAGGCTTGGAAAGAGATTGAAAAATATAGCCTTGAGACTTTTGGGAAAAGATTCATTGAGTTTTGACAGCATAGAGAGATAATGCAAACAGCCCAGAAGTCTGAGTTATGGACAAAATTAAATTAATATGATGTTGCTTGTCTGGCCCCATGGGGAGAACTGTCCGCACCTGAGAACCAGTCTGGCCCAATCCCAGGTGAGTCAGAGCTGGTGAGAACAGAGGATATTCCCCCAAGCCTCAGGCCAAGATGCTCCCTTGACCATCTATAGTCAACCCTGTAATGTAACAGTGAGGGCTGCCTGGATGTCAGCAGGTCCACCCTTACTGCTGAGCCACACCGTGACGATCTGACCACACACAATCTCAGGGAAAGGAAAGCCTTTTTTTTTTTTCCCTCATATCCACCCCATCCTTTTTCCATAGGATCAGGTTTTGATTTTCATTTACCATAAGGTTGGAAAGGTGCAGATGGTAATAGATGGGAAAAGAAAATGCAGCACTACTTTTGTAATAGTTTGCGAGGTACAGATGATCTCTTTTATAGTTTTCTCTGTCAAATAATGATAATATGGTGCATCTTTATTTTTTACCATTAAAATTTTCAACCGTTTTAATATTTTGTAACTATTCCCCAGAAAGAGTTTTTTCAGTGTGCTTTCTGCAAACGTGTATGTGTAACCCCTGTTGACTGGAAAACAAACTTAAATTTCATTGACACCTCATCACATCTCTCTCTCCCTCTCTCACCATGGACAAGGAAGAAACAAGTACGAAGTGTTCTTATCTCCTCTATGTTGAGACATCCTTTAAGTAAAATGTATCCAAAATAAATATGAGGTCCAAAACTCACAAAGAAGAGGTGATTGAGGGAGCTTGCGATTACAAATGGATCTGCTGGAGAACGAATAGTGCTTCCTGGGGACACCACACCAGCCACCCACACAATGTGAGACAGATTCCTTCACTTGTCCTAAGCTGGTGATGTCTCACCCAGGCTGCCCACCCGTCCTCAACCCTTGCAGCACTGAGCACCCAGAGAGGACACCTACTACCCCTACCATATTTGCTTTTGGTGTCAGGTTCTTTGTGGACCAGTCAGACAGGGCAGTTCATGTTGGTCTTAGGCAGTCTTCTGCTGAAGAAATGATCTTTTATGGTGTGGCTTGGGCTAGTTGGGTAAGAGAATTAATATTTAACAAAGAAAAAATCCAGTAAAATCTGGAAATACCTTCCAATTTTATTTTTTTTTTAATTTAAAACTAGCTGCACTATACCTTGAAAACTCATCAGGCAGACAACACCAAACCCACAACTTCCATTTGAATGAGCAGCATTACAGAGACCAAAACAGCTCCTCTGCTCTCCAGTAGTAAGAAAAGCACATAAAAGCCTTCTTTGCTGCTGCTAAAACACCCACCCATCAGTTTTATTTACATCTAAAACCCCGTAATCACATAATTCCTTACAGACTGTTCCCATATTACAGAAACAATGGTCCAGAACGAAATAATGGAGTAATAATTTAATCTCAACTCTTGGATGCTGCCCATGAGCAAAGTGAAGAGCAATGATTGCTGCCATGATTGAACTGCATCTGGGCATGCAGTTTGGGGCTACACACTATCCTGCACAGGGAGCCACTGCTTAGGTATTTGTGAACTCGTCCAGCTATTTCCACCCGCTTGTGCTGCAAAGTAATGCCAGGGCGGCATACAAATGATGTGAAGAGCACCAAGAATATTTGGCGAGCATTATTCCAGCACAGTATTATGAACCACATAATCTGTGTCCAGCGGCCGTGCAGTTTCAGCTAAAACAGTGTTTATCAGCTCTAGCATAACTGAGAGCTAGAGAGAACAGAGTAGACAGTGGCTCCGCATACCACAAGATTGCAGCTAGTCTGATATGGATGGGGTTTATTCAGAGGAGATAACGTCTTTGAGAGCAAGCACCCGACTGTAGGTTGTATTTGTAATGTTCTGTAGGGGCAACAAAAGGATGAAAAAGTTTCAAGGTTTGCAAAAAAAGCCTGCAACTAAAAAAAGTTTGCCTTGAAGAAGGCTTAATTTGTAACTTTTGCACAATTCTCCTGTTATGTGTTTTCCACCGAGTATGGCACATGAAGTAATGACTTCACCCTGCTAAAACAAATTTACGGTGAATATCAAAGTTTAGACAGGGAAAGTCCAAATGGTTAGGAGCAAAAGCACTTGGTCCAAGGGATAAGCGAAGGCTGACCAGAGCAAATCCACACCGGACACAACACAGTTCAACAAGCTGAAGAGACAGCACATGGCATTAATGCCATTTCAATGCCATTAAAAGCCATTGGCTTAAAAGTAGAGCTTACATGCACAGATAAAATCAGCATATTATGGTCACGTGCTAAAAAATGGGACTGCTTTTATAAGCCATGGAGGAAATATCCTAAGTAGTTGCATGAGACTTAAGGCAGCAATAATTCAGGAGTTACAGGTAATATTACTGAGGATAGAGGCAGGAGTTGATGTTCTTAAAGCTGTCTTGTGTCAGCGCTTTAGATTTGGAGCATTTCTGGGAAAATTATTCCAAACAGAAGTGGCAGAGACCAACAGAAGCTGTTGTCTTTGAGGTTAGAGGAAAAATAGGCATGTAGAAACCCAAGTGCATCAGTGTGGGAGTATAGGGTAGCTATCAGCTAGATACCAGACTGGAGGAACCGCACATGATCAACAGTCCAGAAAATACATACGAAATTATACAGGTCAAAAGCAGTTTCTCTTTTCTACCAGAAAGGTAGGAAAATGAGGGGAAAACTGATGAAAAAAGTTGCTTTATCAGACCACCTTAGGCACAAGAAAAAGGCAAAAGTTTATTGTGATTGTATGGGTATGTTTTATCCATCAAACCATTAGTCCACAGTATATTTAAAATTCAGAGACCCATAAGTGATAAAAAAGAGCAACACTAAATGAGATATATGTATATATGTCCGTGTGTGTGAATAAACATATATACACACATAGGCACTGTTTACTTTTACATACTGCTTTCTTAGGGAAAGCTCCTTTGAGAACCATCTGTTGCCTGAACTCTGACGATGCTCTGGCTGAGATCTCATCAGTGGCAATGAATCCATCCTCATGCACATCCAATCTTGTCGCTGAGCATAGGATTATGATAACTGATGACTCTCAGGTTAGCATCTAGTTCCAAGTGGACAGGTAGTTTGCTTTCTCCATTAGATCTGTGGTTCACTAGAAAAACAGTTTTCAAGCACACATTCCCCATGTAGCAGAGATAATTCAACATCTTTTTTTTTGTTCTGAAGCATTCCAGAATATTTCACAGACTGTATAAGCTACATGCACTGAATTTTGTTAACTTACAGTGCCGCAAATCCACAGTTACTCCATTGATTTCAGTAAAATTAAACATGTCTGGAGCGTGTATACATACTCTGTAGCTTTTATGCTTTTCACTTGAGAGTAACGTGGTGGTTTTGCACATAATTTCTTTAAGGGAATTCCTAAGCATGTCATAAATTTTTCTCATAAACATGTATGTATGGCAAACAAACTCCACGGCTAATTGGTTTATGTGCCAGCATTGACACCAAATTTTTCTGAGAAATATGTACAGAGGTTTTATTAGTAAAATATTACAGGAATAACTCAGCCCAGGTACTTGAGGAATTTACTAAGATCACATAAAATGTATTTTGTTTCCTTCAAACACATAAGACCTGATCTGTAGCCAGTTATGTCAATAGGATTTTTTTCACAATACAGAGATTGCATGAGACATTGGCCTCAGCAGCAAAACTGGCTGAAGAACCTCCTCTCTGTCTGAATGCCTTTTTTCTTTCTATTTGTTCCCAACTTCACACTTCAGCCCATGACCCCACCAGTTACAGGCAAATATCTGTGGCTCAGGAGCAATTAGGTCTGAAGGGGGTTTGGCTGCTGCAGCTGGCATAGGGTGACCATGGCTGGACTTTCAGCCTCTTGAAACGGTTACTGAAACCTCTGTGCAACGTGGGGAAGGAAGATCACATGTGAACAGCCTGGTACCCTTCATCTGGCAGCAGCCAGGGTTTGAGGGAAACGATAGGCACGGGTGAACCCAAAGCAGACAACAAAAGAGAGGTTTGACAGAAGGGAATTGCTGGTGGATGCCGTCCCGCGACAGGAGAGATGCTGGGAGCGGAAAGGAGCCTGGCAGTCACGGTCTCCTGGCTGAGGACACCAGATGCACAACTGCCAGGAGCCTATTAAATATTGAAGAGCGAGCAGTCACTAGGCAGGGGAAAAGCAACATATTGATTGACTCATTTTGTTGCTCCAAGGAGAAAGGTTTTGTGATATGATCTGCAAAAACAATATGCTTTTCTCTACTCCTGTTTACAGCAAAGGAAAGTCACAGAAGGAGGCTCTTATGCAAGCGTGGAGCTACAAAAGTCACTGCGTGGGTATTGATCCTGGTGCCAGCATTGCACTGGGTGTCAGTGCCGTTGCTAGCTCCTTACAGATTGCTTTTGGCAGCTCCACTGGTATCGAGTGCTCACTGCATGCAAACAAAAGCTTTGACATTCACTTGGGGGCTGTAAATGACCTGTTGTTAATACCATAACATCTGCATGGCAAACATAGGCTGTGTATACCATTTTTTTCCCCCTCCTTAGGATGCTGTAGAGACCAAAGATCTTTCACAAGGAGAAACTGGGTCCCATGATTATACTTTATGCTCCCGAGTGTCTAAGCAAGTGTTTGCTGTGATTAGACCTTGACTCTCAGGAAGGTTCATGACCTATTGTGGGAGGAATGTTTTTTTCCAAACCATTCTGTTCAATCAAAGAGCTTTTCATTTTTCTAGAAATAACATCTTTCATTGCCAGCTGGTCAGTAAATGAATTATAACAGAAATATAATTATAGTATGCCAGTAACAAAGGTTGAAGCTATTATCAAATTTCACCACTTAAGAACAGTCATTTTTATGGAGGTGCAATAAATAAGTACTGTTTTACTGGATGTCTTTTTTTTTTAGCAGTAGCGGAGTAATTCATTTTTTAACAAAAACCAGAATTTAATCAAAACCACACTTCAGCTTATACTCATCCCACGAGTTATTATGTGTTTTCCCCCTTGCAAACAAACTTCAAATTTACAAAATGTTTCCTTCATTTTTTCTGCACCTACACCCTCACATTCAAATGGTGGTGTGCTACTATTCTTTGTGCACCTAAATGATAACACTTTTCTTTTTTTGACCAAACCTTTGTGCACTACCTTGTACCCCTCAAGTGAAAATCAATGTTGTATATGAGGATCCTCTTTTTTTTTCTGTCCATGAGTAACAAAAATCAACAGCATCTATGCCTGGCTCAGGCCACTTTGAAAATGCAGCTCAAAAGCTTCCTGATTTTCTCAAATGCCCTTTTGTCCTTTCTGAATGACTCTCAACATTTTAACTTTTTTTTTTTTCTGCTGAAAGGAAAAACCTGAATTTCTTCACTTAACTCTACCAAAAATACTTCTGATATGGATAAATGACCTCTGTAGCAGTGAAGTTTGCTTACTTCCCTTAACCATTTTCATTTCTGAGAAGGTGAGACCTAAGACCAGGTTAATCTAGTCAGGATCCAGGTGGTAAAGGACAGCACATCATCTAGTAGGTGAGAGGGAAGAAGAGCTCACATTTTTGTCTAGTGAAATATTCCTCACTTATTACCCAGGAGTGACCTGAGATTTCCTAACATCTTTCCCATCACCACACCTCCAAGTGACAGTGCCTTAGCAGTGACGGCTTTCACAGCCGTTAAAAGCACACTCAAGGCTGAAACGGTGAGTGGGCACACATGGGTGTGCAACCATGACTCCAGAATTTTGGTTGCAGTGTTGTAAGTGTGGGGAGAGGGAAGCAATGGATCCTGTGAAAATTAAGTCTGTTTAAGGCAACGTTAACTCGTTCATAACTATAGGTCCCAAGGATCTCCCAGTCGAGGGAGAAACAGCCAGGGAGCTCTGCTTCAGGCATCCCCACCTTTGCCTCTTTCCCCATTCCTCTTCCCTCTGGCCAGGGCCAATCTTCACAGAAAGGAGAAACAATTTTGTACAGACTAGAGCAAACAACCTGCTGCAAAGACCACATTTGCCAGCTGGCCTGGCTCCCCTCTATTCCCTTTATGATGATCCTTTTACAGCGGGTCAGAAATCAATTTTCTTCAATTCTTGCTTTAAGCAGTCAGCTTGTCTCCGCACAGGAGACTTCCTGACGGGACCCACTGGTAAGGCATTTCTGTACGCTGTTCGCACAAGCCAGTAACAGTGACATAAACAACCAGTCCGCAGCCACACACTTGATTGAAAGCTGTGACCTGCTTGCTAAGGCTACGGCAATTACAATTTTAATTAACCTCTGCACTTTCTGCAACCAACAGGTAACTTATTTCACTTATTGAAAGAATTAACTGGTTCTCACTCCCATTATAACTCACCCACCACTAACACTGCCCCCCCCCATTTAGAGGCAGGAGACAGAAAGAAGATAGGAAATGTGTACCTCCTTCCTTCCACCCACTCCTCTGGGGATGGGGTGCCTCCTTCTCCTACTGCCATCTCCCATGTCCAGTACCATTTAATGGGCCACCTCGGTTCCCTGCTTCAGCCTCTTTAATAGCCTGGGAAAAATGAAAAAAAAAACCCTTAGTCACTCCTCCCTCACAAGCATGTAGCTCCTGAATTTGCATGCTAATCATTTCCAGACTGGTCCCTTTACATTACTCAGTGAAGATTGAGTGTTATATACCATTTGTCATCTCTGAAACTTAAATCCATGCCAGTTTTGAGTGATCAAAATACAAAAAGATATCAAAGATGTTTTGTGGGGACCCAGTCTAGCTCCCACTAAAATCAATGGGAGTTTTCCAGTCAATTTTGATGGAGGTTGGATCAGACCTCCCAGAGTGTAAAAATTACAATTTTCATGCTCAGACAGTTCCCAAATAGCAGATTTGTTTCAGCTTTTGAAAATGATACAGCCCTAGACTGAAAATATGAAATTATTATGTAGATAGTCAGATATGGGACTCTGACACTTGAATAAAAGCCCTCTTCAAACCTTTGCATACTTTTCAATGAAAATAGCTAAATAAGCCACTAAGTATAATATCTGCTGGAGCATTTCAGGGAAAATAATTTTTTTTTTTTTTGTATAGCTACTAAGTCAAAGCGAGTGACACCAGTGATTAAAAGTTATCATTTCTTTTATCTGTCATGAGCTGGATGTCTTTTGGGCTTCCCTCTGAACAGATCTCAAAATTTCTGCCCTGATGGTTGCAAATCAGAGTTGTATCATAGAGGGTGCCAGTTCAACCCTGCTCCATCACTCTCAAGAGGGGAGAGTTTGTTGCCAGCAATAACTCATTATCTTGTCCTCCCCAGGCTGGGAAGGGGCTCCAGCTCTGGTCTGGGCTTCCCCATGCAAACAGCTCTGCCCCATATGGGATAAAGAATGTGCTGGCAATGGCAGAGCTGATGCCCAGAGTGCCAGGATTGTAACTCCTTTCTTTGGTCTTCCTATTCTTTCTCTTCCCAGGGGCACCAAGATATTCCTTCTTTGATCTGGTTCATTTTCACAAATATTTAAGCTGTCTGAGGGGCTCTCGGGCCACCTGAGAGCACATGGGGCCCTTGGGTCCAGCTGCACTCCAGCAAGGCAAGCAAGTAGCTGTGACCTAGAAGAGGATTTGGGGGCTGGTGTGCAGAGGGGAACATCAAGCAGCCCATTCCAAAACTGATTAGAATTTCTTAACAAAAGATAAAAGTTCCTTAATCATTCCTCAAGGTTAAGAGGTTCACGATGTATTCCCATGTGCTCTGACCTTCTCTAATTAGCATGCTGTTGGTATTTCACATCTAAAATATGAATAAGCTATTCATTATCATCACAGCTATTATTCTTCTGCAAGCCAGCAGAAAGAAAAAGTTGCTTCTTTTCACAGGAGACAAGGTCAATCTACTCTATCAGTCGACTAAGCCTGAATAATGTATAAACTGTTTTCCACAGAAGGCTTTCTCAGCTGAGCAGGTGATAAGCAGTGCGTATCCATAAGGATGGACAGCCAGAAAAGATAATCTACTGCTTGGAAATATTTTTACTGTGAAGTATTTGCTACCTCTGCTACAGTATCATCTGAATTAGTGGGCCTTTGCAGATAGAAACCTGAGTCTATTATCTCTTTACTTCAATTCCTTCTCTTTAATAAGGTGGGAGTTACGATGCAGTCCATACCTGACAGTGAAGATATAAAAACGGGGATTTCATAGCAGGAAATATTTTTTTTCTTCTTGTGGTTGGTATCAGCAATTATCTGTGTTCAGTGCCTAGGTGTAGTAAGCCTAGTAAAGCTAGTAGGGAGAGGTAACAACTTTCATTAGGCCAGCTAAAATAGCTGAAAAAACAGATGAACTTCTGGGCACAGGAGCCTTTCTGGAGGTTATAAAAAATGGCCCAATTTTGTAGGTGTTCCTCTTTAGGCCTGAGGAAGGGTTTGTGTGCCAAAAAGCTTATCTGTTTTTTGCAGCTGTATCACTTCACTCAAAATACTCTCTTACTTCTCTTTTCAAACTGCCTCAATATATCCTCAGGGTATCATGACACAACATTACTGTTAATTACATTAACTCATTTCACATAATGAGAATTAATGAGAATTCTGCCATTGTAAAGACAGTTAAGAGTGCAGTATAGCACTAAAGACATTCTTAGCATTTTTCTACTTGTTTGATGCTATTTCTATTTAATTTATTAACTGAATTGTGGGACACACATATGGAACACACACACACAGAGTTCACTTTTTCTTACTCCTGGTGATGAAGTTTTGTGCTTCCAGGTCTATTCTAGAAGATGGATTACATATCAAATAGTTGCATCACTGGTTGTCTATGTCTTCACTTCAAAAAGTGAAGATTATGCATTTTTCAGTCAGGCACTTTGTTCAGTATCTTCAGTCTATGGCCCAAAGTGGTCCCTCCCTACTTAAAAAACACTGTTTACAACACAACTTTCAGATTCTGTAATGACAAATGTGAAACAATTTCTATCCACAGCATGATGAAAAATCTTACATTCTTTCAAATATGTCAAAAAAAGGAGAAATTTTATGGTATTATACGATATAACACGCTCAGTTCTTTAATCACACACATTTCTTAACAATTTTGCTAAAATGTTTATACAGTAGCTTTGTATCTTGGAAAGTGAAGACATATGAAAGACAAAGTCAAGGATCATAACACAGACACTTCATACTTTGAGTCTGGCACGTGAGTTTTGCAGCACTGTCAGAAATCTTAGACACTTCCTTAGAAATATTTCTTAGACATTTAACCTCAAATGGGCAGATGAAGAGTAAAGGTGAATATCTCTTTACACGACATGCTCAGTAGCAGGAATCCCCGCACGGGATTCTCATACAGGTATTACTCTAAGGATCAGCGTAGATGGGTATGATGGCCCATGCAATCAGATAACATCGTCTGAAGATAGAAACCATCCTCATACCATTTGCTCAGTAAGCGTTGTCCTCACAAGGGGTGTCGATCACAAAAAGGTATGAATATATTTACTGCAATTCTGTAGCCTCTCTACTTTGATATGAAGAGAAGCATTTATGAGTACAGAATCTTTATGTACCATTTCCATGTAGTACTGGCATGGTTTTGGAGGAGCACTTTAAAAACTGGACACTTGTTGACTAACGTGTTTTGGCTATGGCTCAAATCTCTGATACTTTCATGCACCCCACCCTAATCAGGGAACTGAAGCTAGTGAACCCAAGAGAGGTGTCTGTTTAATGTCTACATGGCTGCCCGGGGAAAGGCTGCCATACATGACTCAATACCATATCACATTTAGCACCATTGATGTAATGCCTCTGGAGAAGCCCTATTTATCCAAGGAGAAGGAAAAAACATGTGAAGGGCCTTTTTGGGTGCTCCTTTGAGTGATATTTTAGGTTTATCCACACCCAATCTCAAACACAAGCAGTTTCTATCAGTGGAAAAACAATCTAAGGAGATATATAAGTAAGTATGTGACATACAGGTGTTTCTAATTCCATTTGCTGCCTAGCCTGCCAGCAATTAAAATTTTCTCTATCTTAATCTAGTCTTTCATCTATATCACATTCATCCCTGTGTTGGGTAGGCACCATTTTCTTTGCAGCGTGCACTCAGGGCTGTTTCATGGCCAAGGAGCAGATAATACGCTAGCTTTATACACATATCTTCACACGTGTGCCGAGCAGCCTAGGCTAGGCTGCTGGTTACTTTGAACGGTGCTCGTGAGGTTGCATGGGCAATTGCATTAGCCCAGGACAAAGTAGTACAAGTTCCCTGGTCGTGGTTACTGCCTACAGATAAGTACAAGTGGAAATGTGCAAGGGAAGCGCTTGTTGCCAGCCATCTACCACTGAAATATTGTTCAGACTGGCTTCCCCCAGTGCTGACCACAGCAGTCACATATGTAGGAATATATTGTCTCTCTCTGGTTTTGTTTTTGTATTTTTTTAAGAAAAATGCTAAAATCTAAAATACTTTTCCAGATGCATCCTCCATCCAGAATTATTTAACATTTGTTTCCATGTGTTTTGATTTTAGAAATATATTAAACCATTGCAGTTTCAAGGATTTTATTGTTTTCCTGTTTTCTCTGTGTTGCCCTAAAACCTTACTACAAAGTTAAACTTTTTGATTTTGTCAGAGATTTATTGCCATAAAGCCCAAATTCATTATAAATGGAAATCAAGGACAAGGTTGTGTGAGTTGACTGAATTATTTAATTCCTCAGTGACTACTAATGACTCTACCTATAAAACTCTGATGCCAACAGATCTGCTAATGTCCTGATATCTCTGCAGTTATCCCTTTAGGGATGATGAGTTTAAGGTCAGCAGAAGGTAAATTCCTCAAAGGGCATACAACTGTAAGCCCACTGGAGGATTTGTTTAAATCTTCCCTGAAATTCCATTGTTATCCGTATCCTTATCCCATGGCTTACACATGGTCTAAGTGCTACCCTAAAGCCATTAAGAGTGATTTCACAAGCCCTGTGTAAATTATGAACAATTGTAATTACTGCCTATATGAATGAAAATAATAAATCAAAAATTTTCTTTAAATGCTTTAGGTCTGATTTGTTAACCATCCATTTAACAAGTTTCTCACAACAAGTCTGCTTATTCCTTTCTGAAAGAGGGAGGGCTGTGTGACATGGCAAAACAGTAAGACCAGCCTGTTTCTACAGTCCTATTCATTTTAGGTTATTCCTACACTAATAATGAAACTGCTGAAAAAAAAGCCTGAAAGAAGCAAAGTAATTCTGGAATATCTGTGGTGGAAGAGAAAGGACAACCTGTGGGAGATTGATGTGGTCAAATATAGGGCTGAACCAGTTCTTTAAGGCTTGCCTGGAAAGTTGCTACAAAAGTGATGCTGTTTTTTGTAGTGCTAATAAATGAGCCTACAAAGTCCTCAGTTCCCTTGAGTGAGGAAATGAAGACTCTGATTTCTTGATAAGTCAGGTGACATTATTTAAGCATGTCATAGTTTAACCCCAGCCAGCAACTAAGACCACGCAGCCGCTCGCTCACCTCCCCCCCACCCAGTGGGGTGGGGGAAAGAATTGGAAGGAAAAAGGTAAAACTCTTGGGCTGACATAAGAACAGTTAATAGAACAGAAAGGAAGAAACTAATAATGGTAATAGTAACAATAATAAAAGGACAATAATAATAGAAGGACTGGAATATACAAAACAAGCGATGCACAGTGCAATTGCTCACCACTCACCGACTGACGCCCAGTTACTTCCCAAGCAGCAATCCACCCCGGCCAACTCCCCCCAGTTTATATACCGGGCATGATGTCACATGGTATGGAATATCCCTTTGGCCAGCTTGGGTCAGCTGCCCTGGCTGTGTCCCCTCCCAACCTCTTGTGCCCCTCCAGCCTTCTTGCTGCCTGGGCATCAGAAGCTGAAAAATCCTTGCCTTAGTAGAAACACTACTTAGCAACAACTGAAAACATCAGTGTCTTACCAACATTCTTCTCATGCTGAACCCCAAACATAACACTATAACAGCTACTAGAAAGAAAATTAACTCTATCCTAGCAAAAATCAGGACAAAGCAGCAAAATTGAGGGATTTAACTTCGACATATTTGAACTTAAATTCTATTTTATATCCATTCATATATTATATCCATCACTTTTTGTATTGATATATTTCTTCCTAATTGTATTAGTAGAAACTTAAGATAATAATTTTAATTTAATTTTTAGAAGTAGAGCAAAAAAAATTATTTTTTTCCAGGCCCAGAGGAAAACTGAAAAGTATTTTTTAATCCAGCTGAACTACTCTTTAAACAAAGGTTTTTCATTTTGTTCATAGAACAAGCTCTTCAGACAGGTCTTATAAGGGTGTGTATAAGGACATTTGTGGGAAATATGTTGCATTATATTATCAGCCCTGTATATGCAGGCTACAGAGGATAAGACAGTCAATAGTTACATCAGGTACTTCCATGGTCTGGGTTTTCAAACATCCTGATCAAGAAACTGGCTAAATGTCCTTGTCCCCTTACAGCTCATATTTCTGAGGTCTTCTCCACAGAAAACAAATATCCTCAATAGGAGGAAAACAGAGCTGGGTTGCAAGTCTGGACAGAGTCAGAATGCCGCACTGGAGTTTTACTCTAGAACTTGGCAACAATTTTTGATTTTCTATTTTTCACTGAAAAAAAAAGCATTTTTTTTTCTTAGATTTATAACCTTTGCCAGTTTGGGTAATACTATTTTAGTATTAGTGATTTGATCAGCTGTAATGTTATCCACACCTATGGCATCTAAAGCACTGTTTTCTCCTAAATCTTACCCGTCTTACAAGAAGAGCAAGGTGCAGTGCTGAACAGATTGAAAAAAAAGATGAAACAAAACAAAACAAAAAATCAAATCCAACAATAACAACAGTTCACTCATACGGACAATAAAAATAGCAACAGGATGCATGATATAGTGAACAGCAGACAAAGCACATACTTTCCTTGCTGTGGCTCACTTTCTGTTGTTCTACTCACCACTACTAAGGATAAATAGGATCACAACTGAAAAGATGCTATGTGTACTGGAGTCATTGTCAAGACCATTGTCAGGAAAGAAATCTTCAGTGCCTTGAAGTGACTCAACGACATCTTGAGAAGACATCAGCACATGCAGGAAGTTCCAATACACTGATTTCTATTTATTATATGCTTGACTGATTTCTGAACCAAGAGAAAACCATGCATGATTACATGAGAACAGAAGCACACGATAGGGAGAGTAGATGTTGCTGTGACCAGGGCTCAAAGCCCTAACTGCCAGCTGGCATGCTTTTCTTAATCTGTTGGAGATACTGACTTGTCAAGCTGAAATGTAAAGTTCCTCTGAACTCCGGGAATATTGGGCACATAGCTCATCACTTCTTACAGAGTGAAACGCTAATTATAAATGCTATCCCTCATTATCTGTGGAACCCTGCTAGTTTAAATCCTTGCTAATATCCAAACCCAAACCCAGGCTCAGGAATGGCAATATCCCGGTTTTCTTCCACTAGTGCTTCTGCAGACAGCTCTCAAGATAGTTGCCAGAGGGTAAAATCACCTAGACATTAGTGGCAGCAGCAGTCTCCCTTTTCTGGTCAGGAAAGAGGCTGAAACACTGTGGCAGTTCCTTGTTTGACCTGACACTGTTGTACAAACCAGATCTATATGCCAGCATCTCCAGTAGTTTGCTATGGGTGTGAAAATGTCATAATTGAGCAGGTGATTTGAAATAAATCACTTTAAAAAATTCATTTTATAGCTGCAGATGCCTGGAACTGCAGGGAAAATCCAGAGATCTTTCTCAGATCAGGAGATCTAGGTCACATGGAGCTTAGACTGGAGCCTCCCAGAAGCAGGACAACGATCCTCATCTGTTGCGAAAATTAACTGAAGCTATGATGTGAGCACCAAGAAGACTAACAGCACTTTTCAACAGTTTGCAACCACCAGCAAAGGCATTCTAGTCAAGGAGGACACAACCGCACCATCATGGGATTTTTATAGGTGCACAAAACAGTGTTGTTGCAGAAGATGAATTGACTGTCATCCTGAAAACAAATGGAACATTTATTACTTTTAAATTGAACACAGGTGCAAATGCCAGTATGGTGCCACACAAAGTGATAACAGCCCCAAGAGAAAGCGGGGTGCAGAAGATAGCTGATTCATGCTGGGAGGAAAACTCTGTTTTCCCTCCGGCAGGAGACTAGGAGAGGATGTGGATAAACCTTTGCTGGAAGATGAAACAGAACACATTCACTCAAAGTCTGCACCCTTTAATTTATGTCTAATTTGATGAACATTTAGAAAAGGAAAGTTTTCTATGTGATGTAACTTTGAAGCTGGCCCTGCTTTGAATGCATGGCTGGGCTAGATGACCTCCAGAGTCCCCTTCCAAGCTAAATTTTTCTATGATTTTCTACTTCTCTACAGGTAGGTGTTTTTTGTCAAGTATTTTTCTTCTTTTGATGCATCAGGAAGGTTCTGCCTGGAGCCCTTAGAGAGAGGGCGGCCATTTGTGCACAGTCAGCATCCCTAAAGAGACAAGGCTGCCACATGGGTTGAGTTTGGTACCTAAAATACCTCTCAGGAAAAGATAGGCATGTTTTTTACTGTATAATCACAGCCACCATAAGTGATTCTGTTGTTTGTGTGGAAAAAACTTCACCACAAATAGAAGAATGTGAGAAAACTTGGAATAATTTTGTAAATAATTGAGTTTATGCTAAGAAAACTGTTACAAACAGAAATGGAGGTGGGACAGGTAAAGCCCAGTAAAACAGCTGACAACCCAGCAGACCCGTTTCCAGAAACAAGAAAAGGGAATTGAAATTCATTATAGTGGTGAACTGTGAGAAATCTGTAACTGATCTAGCTGCTTGCACCACAAACTAGTGACACCCTGGAGTCCTGGTCCCCCAGATGAAAGACACTGCAGCTTCCCTCCGAGCACTGGTCTGTGGTTTAATTTTCCCAGAATCAGGGCACAGGAAAAGCTTCGGGCTCCCAGAATCCACAACGGGTTTCATAAAGGCTTTAGCCTTAGACCATGGATGTAGAGGAGATCTGTGTTGAATGAACCCGTCTTTAAACACCTTGCTTTAGTGACATCCGACATGGGAAAATACAGATTTGGGGCTGTTTTCAGGTATAAATTCTTTTTCTTTTCAATGTAGTACAAACCTGAGCATGGTATTTGTACACAATTTAAGCATAGAAAACTCTGTTGAAAAAGTTTAAATACACATTAGTCTGATTAGGGCAAGCAAAACATTAGCTAGCAGTCAGAGAGCAGGTGAGATATGAGCAGAAATTGTGAGAACCACTGCTGAGGGTGAAATCCTGAGCAAAATAACTATGGTTTTTAGCAAAGGATTAGCAAGCCAGCTTGTCCCTAGCATCTATTATAAATAGGTGGCAGAGTGTTTATTACTACAAATTATTTGCGTAGAGACACTATTTAGCAATCTGTAATCTGGAACAAAGCATAATGTGGAAAAGGACATGTAAAAATGCTGTAACTAGCTATATGCCAAGCCTGAAAATTTGCAGCTCAATGCATCATCCTATACACAGGTGTATTAGAATAATGTGTTCTTCATAAAACAACAGAAACCCAGTACCAACCCCCCATATGTTCATATTATAACAAAATAGAGGTAAAAATTTTATAAAGGTTAATTGAAGATGTTCTGTACATCTTCAGAGAAGGTGGCCAACAGGAATTTCAATTAATTTTGCAGAAACAGACATTTTAATGACAGATTTCTCAGGTCCAGCAGGGAATTTCTGTACAAAGAAAACAGCAAAACAAGCCAAGTAGATACTAAGACCTGCAGGCTGTCCTAAATCAGGCAGAGAAGGGCCTTGGGCACTCACTTGATCAGTAGTGAAATAGGGGGCTTTTCTGGGATGACTCTCTCTTTTGCTTTGAGAAGAATTCCATCCAGGACTGGACGCAGTCATCTGTCAAAATTCATGTTACTACAAAGAGCCAGTGGAAAACCCACTCACTTCCTTACCCTGCTTGACCTGACCTCTTCCCCAGCTCCCCAGTGACTACCTTGCTGGTCAGGCTCTGGGCTGTCTCTTCTTCACCCATCAAATATTTCACCATTCTCGCAAAACTCCAACAAGAGTCAAAGATAGAAAGCAAGTGACTGGCCCTGAGGGCCAGCAATTAGAGCACTCCTCTGGTATGGCAGAAAGGTGCTTGTTCTTTCTAACCTCAGGAAAATCTAATCATTTACAAAACAGACCATTGATCCTAGCTTGGACTGTAAGAGTCAATGATCCAGATGTGTGCATTCATAATCCATTGTATAAAATCTTGTTATTTCTAATATCGAAGTAATGTACAACCTCAGCTTTATTTTGTATCAGTCTTATTATCATCTTGCATGACTGGTTCTGTAGGAGGCAATCTAGCAGCTAACCATGGCATCATATAAAGACACGTAGATATACATATACCCACAAGCACATATATCTTCAGAAAGCTCAGTCGTTCTCCAGAGAATGTTTGTCTTAACTAGGAGAGAGAAATTTTATTAATTCTGTTGCTTTCTTCATGGAAACCAGGACATTAGTTAAACAGTAGTCTGGCTTTATAATCCTTGGGAAATAGCTAGTTATGCATTTATGGATGATGATCCTGCCATGTCACATTACTATGTGAAGTAGCCTGTTTATCGTTATACCTTATACCACTTCATCCTGTCCTTGTTATTTCTCTAACCCAATGAAGAAAAAATTTCTGTTGATTCAGAAAACTTAGCTGACACTCTAAGGTGAAATTCAACATCCTGTACAAATATTTCATTGAATTTAAAACTCATTTTACAGCATTTTGTATTTTGACACTACGTACTATTCTTGTTTCACTGCATGTGTATTTCCTTATGCACAGCAGTAAAGAATTTGGGATGGATTACTTCCATTTGATCGCCTATGACCAGGAAGAAGTGTTTTCTTCTTTACGTGGAGCTCTCAAGGCAAGCAGATGCCTTAGTCAGGAGAACACTATGTGCCTCTCAGTAACTGAGAGCTGCAGTGGCTGGTATTTCCTACAGGGTATGCGGGAAATACATTGGTTTTCCTTTTCCAGTGATAGTGTTGTGCTACCTTTTCTATAGCTTGTGTTATTTAAGTAACACAGAAAAGGGAATAACAATTCAAATTTACAGAAAAAAAGTAATAGAAATGGATTGATCCTAACAGAGAAATCCTGGCAGTCCCAGTAACTCTTTGGTTTCCTGCAGGGTACACTGCAGGAAAAGTGAAATGCTCGATGGAGGAGAATAAAAGAGTTTGTCTTGGCACCACAGAACTCCATGAATCACCTTTCTGAAGAAAAAGAAGCTGAAATGTTAACTTTTAGTGCATTTAACAATGCAAGTAACTGATTCTTGTACTGTATATAAAAATAGACTGGGGACATTAAAATAGCTTTTCAAGGCAGCCCGTGACTTGCTTCATTTCGGGGAATACACAACTCTCCATTTCCCTTACTCTGATCTCTGAGTGTGTTTCATAATAACTTTCATTTTTGGAGCATCTTTTCTGAGAGTAGTATCTCTTCTCTGGACTGAATCCAAGGTCTGGTCCTTCTGTGATTTTTTGTTTCTGCAATCACCTCCACATACTGCGCCCTTCACACCCACTACAGAAGTCCTCAGAATCTCATTTGTGGTCTTTGTCTTTATTGCTTTACCCTCAAGAGTAACTTTATTCTGGGTTTTAAACAGGAACATTGCGTCAATGTGGATAGACTGTATGTCTCCCTCAGCTTGCTTTGGTAACCACCCTCATTTATCAGCCTGCCTTGGCTCTTTCACCTGTAGCATCACTGTGACTTCCTATTCTTCAGTATTTCAATTATGAAATCACCTAGCTGGGTGAAAATATACAAATGCCTGCAAGTCCCGGCCTGAGCTCTGACAGCAATTCAAGTCTGGGGAGACTGCTCCTCAGCTCTTTAACTTGAGCTAAAAGTCTGGAGACTCCATAAATTTGGCAGCTCCTTGCTTTCCCACAAGGAGGTATTTCAAAAGTCAGAAGTCTAAGTGATTTGCCAGGCACAGATGAAAACTTAAGGTGCGATGGCACTGAGGGTGATGCCAGAGCAGCTCAAAGAAGAAGTGGAAAGACTGGTCAGACCTCCTGAGCCCTGAAACGCTGTCAGAAGAGATACAGGAAACCATGTCTCACAAAGCTGTGTATTGTCTAGGGCAAAGTTTAATACAAAGTAAGTTAGACACTAAGGTAAGGAAAAGAAAACCACATAACTAACCTTCAATCAGGCTATGGTTGACTCTTCTGATACTGTGAGCTGAGCCACTGAAGATATTTTTTTTGTTTAATTTCATTTCATTTTATGTAAAACTCCACAAAATGAGGCTCATCAGCAAAACGAAAACTTTGCACTACTTGATGAGTTTTTGAAATCATAAGCAATTTCAAAAACCAGGGTTGAAGTCTGCTGTCACTTCAATTTATCATTGAAGACTACATTGGAGATTAAAATCTGGGCTGGTCTCGCCCATTGGGCTTAAAGCCTACAATTTAGGTGAACCAGACTGGATTTGGTATTCCTGGAATGACTGTAGTCTCAAATGAAATGCTTTCATGTTGTGTTTGCAGTGTAAATATTAAAAAAATAAAACATTCAGGGTGTTTCCAACCCCACTTGCTGAAGAAGCACAAACACAGAAAGGGAACAGAAATACGCAGATCAAAGAAGATACATTTATTCAGCTATTTCCCATCAGCTGCATGCTCTCATCCCTGAGTATTCAGCAGGAAAATTTTTTTTTCATAATTTCACATATTGTTTTACTTTACCTTCCAAAAGCATCTTGTGAAAAAAATGAGAGGCAGAAGGAGAGCTGGAATGCCAGTAAGCAAGTCCCCTGGTGATTAAGGCAGGCATTTATCTAAGATACAGGAGGCCCAGTTTGAAGTTCACCTTCCAAATCAGGCACAACATGGATGGGAAGCTACCTGGGGGGGTCAGGGACAAGTCCCAAAGGTTGCTAATCAGATTTGCTTTCCAACACGCTGATCATTCCTGTGCCCCTTCTTCCACTGTTATCAAACCCCATCATATTGTAGTTCAGCAGGTTAAGGAAAAATTGACTTAACCCTTCACAGGGACTGGTGGTTCTTCCTCAGAAATGGCAGTGAGTGCTTAACATCAGAAACATAGTTATTTTATACACCATACGATGTATTGTTTATGTACAAGCAAAATTAGTGCTCATTCTCCTTACTATATCTGATGCAGTTATCTCCNGGCATGAGATCAGGCTGCTCACTTTAAAAAGGCCTGTTTTAATACAGGTGAATTACTGCACAACCCTGGAAACCTTCAGAAGCAGCACCGGCCTTGGGACAGTCCACATGAAACTCGCTGAGTATGTGGAAAACCCTGTGACATCTCATGATGCAGTGAAGGACTGATGCCTGGTAGATCCGTCCCACAGCTCCCAAGACAGATGTGAGACCACAGGCAAAACCTGCTCGCAGTTGCTGAGGCTCCAGTACAAAATCAACTATTTTTGCAGCAGAAATCTCATGAAGCCTGCCTATACTGCAGTCTCGGAGTTTCTCCCTGCGTCCTGAAACCTGTGAAAGGGCCATGTGTGACATTTATAGGAAACAGTCGTTCAGGATTAGTTTGTGTTACCTCAGGGACTGTTGATTATATTACTGTATTTCTGTTTCACTTGTTCTGTATATAAATCAGTGTGTTGTAAGGTTATTTTCTTTTAATCACTTGCAAATTCTGATCACCAAAAGTACTTTTCAAATGAATTTCAACTCAGCAGTAGTCAGAAAAAGTGTATCTCTCAAGCCTACCAATGTGAAATAATTTATTACAGAGATGAATTCTTAATTGTCCTTTTACTAGTCCATATGCCTTCTGATATAGCCTCCAGCCAGGACTTGGGAGGCACAAAACGCCTTGCGAGCCAGAGGTCTGGTGGGATGAGTAATGAATTCTGAGGAAGGAAGAGTTTAAAATTAGACTGATTTTGAGGGAAGCGAGGTGGGAAAAGGCTAGGGAATTAACCAGCCCTTGTTACTTCAGGGTATGCTCCCTGTGCCCTTCAACAGGCACTGTGTGGAAGGTAGGTGACCACTCATACAAGTAGGGAATGGGATTACAGGGGCAGGCCCAGGGTCTGTTGTGGACAGATGCCTTCAAAGATGTCGGCAGTGAAGAGAAATGCATGAGCTACTGAAACCTCTGCAAGCTCAGGAGTAATGAAAGTATATAGACCTATTTGGGTTTGTCAAGAGAGATTGTCGAGTTTTGGCATACAGACGTCAATGGTGAAAATCCTGACCCATCATTTCTTTGGTTACATTCACTTTGACTTTAATGGGATCATGATTTAATTCCTAGATTTTACAGTGATGGGGAAGCAACAATAAGGATGACTGTTCCCCATTGGCAGACCATCATCTCTTGATAAAAGCTTCATTCATCTTTCTACATAGGTCATTTGGTTTGTGCATTTCTTAATATTCCTAGGATTTGGGAGAGGAGGTGACAGAGGGTGTTGTGGTTTAACCCCAGCCAGCAACTAAGACCACGCAGCTGCTCGCTCACCTCCGCCCCACCCAGTGGGGTGGGGGAAAGAATTGGAAGGAAAAAGGTAAAACTCTTGGGCTGACATAAGAACAGTTTAATAGAACAGAAAGGAAGAAACTAATAATGGTAATAGTAACAATAATAAAAGGACAATAATAATAAAAGGACTGGAATATACAAAACAAGCGATGCACAGTGAATTGCTCACCACTCGCCGACTGACGCCCAGTTACTTCCCAAGCAGCGATCCACCCCGGCCAACTCCCCCCAGTTTATATACCGGGCATGATGTCACATGGTATGGAATATCCCTTTGGCCAGCTTGGGTCAGCTGCCCTGGCTGTGTCCCCTCCCAACCTCTTGTGCCCCTCCAGCCTTCTTGCTGCCTGGGCATCAGAAGCTGAAAAATCCTTGCCTTAGTAGAAACACTACTTAGCAACAACTGAAAACATCAGTGTCTTACCAACATTCTTCTCATGCTGAACCCCAAACATAACACTATAACAGTTACTAGAAAGAAAATTGTCCCAGCCAAAACCAGGACAGAGGGAAAGAGGTTCAAGCTCCCATAAGGGAATTTATATTCCATAAAGAAAAAGTCTTTTGGATTTTGACCTTTCATGCTGTAACATCTTTAATTCAGATCCTGTGCTAGATTTAGATGATGGTGCCTCAACAACCCAAGCCTTTTCAATTTTCTCCTTTTCAGTTTAAGTTAGCATTTATTATGTCTTTCCTCAATTATACGTGTATGTTACTGTTCATGTTTTACAACAGTTTAGCAAAAAAAAAATCCATGTTTACAGCAAGCTAAGCTGTTATTTCGAATCTATAAGTGGTTTAATGAGTGACTGCTCCCTGATTGTTAACTTGTTCTTGAAGAGGATTGAATAATCCCCATGTTATTTAATTGTTATTGACACACTGTACAATAGATTTGCTTGCTGCTTTCTGTCGTACACATATCACTTGGGTGACCTTAATCCTATTAAGAATATATTCTGAAGTGCACTGTAAACACTGCTGAAGTCCCTTTATGAAGTGAGGTCTCTTTACAACATTGTGATTATGGTCTACTTTCTCATTTTGTGTCACCTTGCAGGGTTCACTAATATGGGGTGCTCATAGTACTCTCTCTTTACATTTTTATTACAATAGCACAACATTCAGCAATATGTTTGGAGAAATAATAATACCTACAGCCACTGGGGATGGCCATAATCCAGCTAACAACCCACGTATTTTGGAACTGTGGCTGGGAGTGGTGTTGATGTTGCTGACCGCTATGATGGACTATTCCCATTAGAGGCCACTGCAGCTGGATGTAATTTAAAGAAGCCCTGGGGGGGTGCTCTAAACTTACAGCCCCTGCAATTCTTGAGGATAAGGAAAGCAAAAAGGTGGTTTAAAGCCATATGTTTCTCAGCTGTCCCCCCTTCCCCCAGCACTCCCCAGCATGCCAGGCATATACTCTTCAACCCACAAGCCAAGTTTTGACACAGCCAAAAATTTGGCTAAGCATGGGGAAAAAAAACAATAGATTTGAACGTAGTATATGCTGAGTAAAATATCCACATCATTTACAGCCGTATCTCTTGTTGGTAAAACAGAGTGTGCAAAAGCCATGTGATTCTTCATGAGTGCACGGAAATGCAGTCGTATGAAATTAACTTTTTTTAATATTCAGTGCAAACCACCAAGCAGAACGGAAGTGAGTGTTAAAACACAGCATCTTTATTCAGTTTAACATAAAAGCAGAGCAGCATTAGACATGGCCAAGTTACACTTTTCAAAGCACCATAGCTTCCATGAAAGGGACAAGATTTCCATTAAAGGCTCCAAGTAGCTAGAAATTAGTGCATGACACCAACATTTTTGGCTTTTGGAGACGAAACTAGCTGCTGGTATGAACTGAATAAAAGTAAGGCTTAAAGCCCTTGCCTCATACAGAGCAGGACCATCTCCCACTGTACCTGCCTCTGCTGTTCTCCTTTCAAAGCTTTCTGGCTTCTTTATAAAAACAGCTGACAAAGATGCTGCTGCCTGCTCACATTTTATATTATTCCTGTAATTATTTGTTTTATTAAATTCTGTGGGAGAATGGTTAGCAGCAGCACAAAGATTTTCCTCATCAAGTTAGGCTTGGCTTAGGCCGTCATTTAAAGCTTTCAAAATTAACAGCTTCATCTTCTTCAGTTGAAGCAACAAAAAAAAAACCCTAGGGCAGAAGAATACTTCCTCTGATACAAACAATCTACACACACACATATTAAAAGCATTATTTCCATATATTATCTTCTACATTAAAGCTTCACATTAAGTTTATAAACCCACCTGCAAAATTTGTGACCTATCTTTAAAGCTGGAGTTGGAAAAAAAGGAAGAGGGGAAAGAAAAAGAGATTTGTTTGCAGATTTGCTAACTTTGCTATATTAATGATATGCACTTCTGAAATACTTTGCAAGGTTGCATGTTGTGGAAGGATTATTAGTACCACGTGGAGAACTGGAGTGCTTCAGGGAAATCCTTGTGATAATCCTCCTCTTCAAACAAGGCTGATGTATTCCACAGCTTTTCAAAACAGACTACAGAAAAAAGTATCTAAATTAGGAATCATACAGCAGGATAAATAAGCAAGTAGCCAGGCACTAAATAAGACAACTGCTACAGTCTGCAGTCATAGAAGGTCCTGAGCTTACCCCCAAAAGCTGTCAGGCAGCCCTGTCTCTTGGACAGCCATTTAAGATCCTGCACTCTCATTCTGGAGTTCCCATCAGCCTTTTCCTATCTACTTTTTTCTTCTCTTTAATAGAACCTCTCCCCCACATCTGCTTCCCTTGAGTCGTATTTCTGGACTTTATTAGCATTTCCTCCTTGTTTACAGCCTCACTGTGCTTCTTCTCCACCATCTTCCTGCTTGCATATTGCTCTCAAACCTTCGCTTGGGAATTGCTGGTGAGCTGTCAGCAACAAGAGAGTGCCGTCCTCCAGTCCCAGTATTCCCAGTGGTGCTGCCTCCATGGAGAAGGTGGGAGTGCTAAACCTAGCACAGCCTTAAGTTTGCTTGCCTGGCAGTGCTGGGGGAAAGAAGCCGCCAGAGAAGTGGGCATCATCATTCTTCCCTGAAATCTTCAGGAGCAATTTATGCCTTGAGACCCACTGCACATCCTTGTGTCACAAGAAGGGGAACGGTCTATACGTTCAACAGATGATAACACATATTAGGCAGGGAGCTCACCAGCATGCAGCTAAGATATATTGCACAGAAATAAGCCTAAAATATTCATGGAGGTATAATTCTTGCTTTTCATCCAAGTGGATGATGGTTGTTGACCACATTCAATCAAAGCAGAAGCAGAGTTGGTAGATGCCATTTTTCTTAATCTGCAATACTGTGTTTTTCATATGACATAGTAGAAATTCTCTTTTCCCATAATGACTGAAAATAAAAACATTTATGCTTCTGGGATTTTACTTTTGTCCCTCCTATATCCCTACACATATCAAGGAATCTCTGAGAGGGTTATTAATCTATTAAATTACTGATCTTTCCATAAAGATTCCCAAGTCATTCTGGAAAAAAGAGTTGTAACATACTGAATAAACAATAGGGTGTAATCCTCCAAATATCCAGGGTTGTTGTTCTGCTACTGCATTTTTTTATGTTATGCATTTCATGATGGGTATGATAGAACATGTCATAGCACAAATAGTCAAAGAGAAATCAAGAAGACAAATTCCTCAAGTATATTTCAGCTGCCTCACTTCCATTTTTTTACATGGATACATTTAAAAGCAGAGCTTTTCTCTTTCTTTTTGTCAAACGTTCTCCTCCTATAGAGCTCTGAAGTCCCAAATATATACAGTTTAGTGTCATTATTTCTGGAAAACTCTAGATAACGACATTGCTCATTGGAGAAAAACTGCAAAAGACAAAACCTGCTTGCTAAGCATCTGTTGACCTGTATTTGGTCAATAAGCACTCTCAGGACATAGGCACAATGTGCCTTAAAATGCATGCAGACTGATAGCATAGTCTGAAAAAATATATGGGTATAGCATTGATTTAATACATTTATTTTTACTTATATACAGAAGATTTGGCTTGGTACACACCTATCATTAGGAAGTAATGGAAATGATGAGGACATGTATCACCCAACACTCATACTTTGCAAATTCACAAATGTATGGTAAGGTGATGTCAAGCTTTCACCAAGTTTCAACTGAATAGATGCCAATTAATGGTTTTGAGTAGAGGCCATGTAAAACACAGTGGTTTAAACTGACTTTGGAGGGTCACCAGAAGCATAACAATATCTAAACCAGTAATAATTTAACTGAAGCCAATGAAGTTCCACACTTGTAAGGTGGAGTATTGAAATCCATCTGAAGGGTGGTAAATGTCTACAGGCTAAAAAGAAGAGAGAGACACATCCCTTCTCTTTCCACAGGCCAACACAGCAAAGCCTGTGTAGATTTGCTATGTAGTTAATGCTTTCATCTGTCAACAGGTTCCTTCCTTACTCCTCACTTTCATTAATCTCCACTTTCCTAATAGGAGCTTTATGGAAAAGTTTTAGGAAATGTCAGGATAAGATGTGTTCTCACAGGATAAGATGTGTTCTTACAAAAATGATGGTGTCACCTCCACATTTCCTGAGAAATATTTTTAACAGAAAAAAAATCTCCTGGCCCACTCTGAAGCACTCTGTGCTTTTTACCTATCTTCTGGAAGACAGAAGGATGATTGGAAAGAGAGCTTTTACCTCTAGCTCACAGCATCTAATTCAACAGAGCTTAGTAGTAACTAAACATTTGGTAGTAATTTGACAGCCTGTGTCAACCACGTTAGCAGCTTGCATCAAGCTTCTGTATGGAAAATAGCCACTTTGTGGAAATTATTGTAAAAAATTGCACCTTTGATGACAACCACTTTCTGGGGAAATTAATGTATCTTTTGGGAGTAACATTTGAGTGTATTTAGAGGTTCAATCTCTCAATATATAACACACAAATATAAACATATTGAGCCAACACTTAAGAATGAACAATTCTATAACAGAATCTGAAAGTACAATCCATTGTTTCAAGCAATTTTCTTTGAACCTTAGTAATGCAAAGACTGCACAACAAAGACTCTACAAACAACAGTGAAAAGGCACACAACAAACATTACACAGATCATTTCCTTGAGACAACTCTTATTAATTTGCCCTTCTCCACACCTTCGCACGGCCCACCCTGGGGCAGGACCAAATATGCCAACAGTGTTTCCAGCAGATGCTCTAAAAGATTGTTCATGTTGGAGGCCTCCCAATTTCCTAAGGCAATCTGCTCCAGTGCTTTACCAGCCTTATATTTAAAAGGGTTTGCTAATGTTTAATCTCCCTTACTATAATTTAAGTGTATTGCTTCTTGTCTTCTCCTTGTTCTTCACAGAGTAAGCATGAGTCTGCAGCTAAGTCATTAGGGCTCCTACCTAGGGGATGAAATGGGGAGACCTGAAATGCAGTCCTCACTCAAAGGGCAATTCGGATAGAGTGGGTGCTACACATTGAATGCATAAACTATCCTCTAACCAGAGAGGTTCCCTTTCCCAGATGATAAAGAGTTTTTTGAATTTCAGGTTCTGGACCTAGGCAGAATGCAGAGACCCTAATTTCATTTCATTTCATTTCATTTCATTTCATGGCCAGTTCTACATGTTTTGTGGTATCAGGACTTAGGTCTTTGAAGAACTGAAAGACCCATGGAGGGTTTGGGGGTTTTTCCCCCCAAATTTGAAGACACCCTGAAAAAGTAAATCTGAAAGGTATAAACTATCCTACCTATTTTTCTTTTCCTTATCTCCTTTATTTTAAGGAGAAAAAACTACAGATGACGACTTAAGTGCCAACTTAGTTTGGCATTCTGTTGACTTTTTCTATCTTCATCTTCAGATTTTCATTGATCACTATGATTATTCGCTTACACATTCCTTGTCCCCAGCATCCAGGACTACATGAGCAGCAACTGGACTAAGGTTGCTGTGTAGTGCACAAATCTTAGCTGTATTTAATTATCTGGGAAATATTACAGGATCATACAATTCCAAACTGCTATAGGTGTCAGATAAATATATGACCATGTCTGCATTTGGCAAAATGTAATTGCACTCCAGGTATTTATCTTTTACTGTGTTTTGATTGTTTAATGTTATTCTAAGCTAAAACTTCTCCCACCACTCAAAACAATCCAGCTTTGCATTTTTATTGAGTGCTATCTGAATAAATGACTATGAAAAAAATCTTTTGAAAGATTATGTGATTCTTTTTCAGAGCTCTGTGGGCCAGAGATTTTTATTCTTCATTTTTGGAAGTATTCATTTAATTTATTAGTTGTGAAACTTCTGGGCTACAGACAGAAGAAAATAAATCCTTCATTCTCTCCCTGGAACATGTGCAGCATGCCCTCTGGACCACCCTCAGCCACAGCTTTCCAGTAGCAAGCCTGGAGCCTGTGCTTCCTCTGTCTCATCAAGGTCATCTCCTCAAAAGCAAGGAGGGTGGAAGCTGAAGTAATTTTCTGGTGCTGGTTGGACTGGGGAGAGCTGAGAAGCCTACTAGACACTGAGTGTCCTACCTCGCTACTACCTGCCTTGGCAGTGCTGGTGGGAGAGCCGTGGCGCAGGGCTGGAGGTGCTCTCACCTCTCAAAGCAAGCTCAGATACCATTTCTGCTAACAGCCCTCCTTGCAAGCCTTTCCTCCTTGTACAAGGACGTGCATTGCTTGAGAAAAGCGGAAGCTCCATTTCCCATGTCAGCTGTAAGCAAGGGAACTCCTCACTGTGACCCAGCCTGAAAACCTGTGGGTTTATTTGTGTTTCCCAGGCAGTGCATGGGAGACTGGGACCAGGACAAGCTGGGACCCCTGGGCACTCCTGGGTAGGAGGAAATGCCAACCTGGAGGCAGTGGCACCCAGTTCTGCAGTGGTGTACCCTGACTCCAGTGAAAGCTACTCTGACAAAGCCTATGGATGCTGTTTCTCCTGTGAGAAGGACTAAGGATTTGCTTAGAGTTCAAAAAAACTTGCTTTAAGATTACATCTCTACCAGGTATTTATCCTTCATAACTTTTCCATATCATCCTCCAAAACAGGCACCTCGCATATGGTCACCTTTTTGAGAGTGAGAGAAAGGAAAGCAGAAAGACCGACTAGTGGCAGCAGAAAAGCAGTGGTAGCTTTTCACAGATTTCCAGCCTGATCTGTTTGCTGTGTTAAATTGCCCTCCTCTGCTCTGCTTTGAGTTGTTAATACTCCAACCTCTGTTTGAAGGATACCTGCATCCCCGTGGAAGCAGATTAAGAGCTACATGTGTTGTGGGGCTTCATACAGCCCTGGGAGTATGAAGGAGAAGAAAAATGAGAGAAGAAAAATCAACTAAATATTTCAAGATATCTAAGGAAAAGAATAGCAGCTCTTCTTATTGAGTCGTGTGTCAATACAGAGTCCTTTCCTCAGGGAAGAAAATGTTGAATGAGTAAGGAATGAGGTATAACTTTAATCAGCTATTTCATGCTAACAGTACTTAATCTGAGATGAACATTAGTAAGGGTTTGGCACCCTTCGCAGGTACCTGAGGCACAAGGCTAAGCAACGTGCCCAAACCATGTAACAACAGCCTGCTGGCATCCTCCTCTTTATTATTCCCTAATGAGATAACCCCAGAGAGAAGAGAGGGGGAAAGGAGAATTTCTTGGTCACACCAGACAGAGCCCTCCTTGCAGAACCACCCCAGCTCAGTCTCCTCAAGCTTAAAAGAAACAGAGTCTGGCTGTGCAGGCTCTGCTGGCACACAGGTCTTTGGAGGGGACCTGGGGACACAGCACACGCTGTTCCCAGCATGCGTGGTGGAAACTCCTCAGAAACATGCCTGCCTGGTGCTCTCCTCTGGCATGCACAGACTTTCCCAGCAGTTGTTACCTGTCTTCCTAAGAAAAACATGCGATAAAGAGCTCCAGGGTGCTCTAGGAGTACGTAAGCCAAGTTTCCCTGACGGCCTTTAAAAGAGGCTAAAGATGTAAACGTGGCCCTCCAACTCAGTTAAAAGAATCAAACTAAACAAAACACTATTTTAAATTGTTCTGCAAAATATATCTGTACATGGCAATATTTCTAATTAAAACCTGTCAAAGCATCAGTACTTTCACTTTTGAGCAGAGGTAACAGCTCAAGTCCCAGGGAAGGGAAAAGTGTGATGGGAGAGGAGTGAACTTGTAACCAGAGGCACTGGAATCTGTCCTGGGAAGTGGCTTGAAGATGCTCCCCCAACTCTCTTCTCAGTGGCCTGAACACTTCCTACTGTAACTGGGTCAAGTAAATAGCCGTGGCACTCAGGGAAAGCATGGATCAGGGGTGGACTTCAGCTGGCTGTGAAATCTTTTGTGCCATTAGTACCCGAGGAGCAGTATTGAGAAAACCAACCTGGACATGCAGAAGTGTCCTCCTTAGCTAATTAACTGCAAATTCAAAGTCAAAAGCTGTTGTTTCAAATACCAAACACCAAGAGAAGATCTCAGTGGTATATTTATGGCAGTGGTTATAACAGCAGTTGTAATTTCATATCTGAAGATTTAGTTTGCTATAAAAAATACTATGAAAGCAGTATACCTCCATGCATTTAGTCAATAGGTAGTACAGACCAAAGTACAAATATGCCTCAAAAGGTATAAAAGCAGGGAATAGACGGGAAAGGAGTCGCTATTGGCAGCACAACTTCTAAATACATTGTAGTGTGCAGAAGAGAACTTTAAAGTCTGCCAAACTCTAAATTTAGGAGAGTCCCAGAGCGTGTCTATGCCTGTACATCTTGCATATGTGCACCACGACAGGATAAGAAATGCATACCCAAATAACACGCTTACAGTTAGCTCTGCAGGTCTGACGTGCAGCATTATCCAGAGGCAGAGCCGTGCTCTGTTTCTCTGCACTGGCAGTTCCTTACCCAGATATATATTGCTTCAGTTCAAAAACTCTCCTGGAGGGTCCCCAAAGTAAAACTGAATGTAACGTTATCAGTGCCCTACTGACCTGGCTGGGTATTAATTGCTTTTTACATTCCATGTAAGCACATTCATCTCACTATAGTGAATTCAAAGCGATGGTGAAAAGCAGCACCAGAGGTTCAGTAACCAGAGGCAGGGTTACAAAAATACTAGTACTCTAACTCATACCCAGAGGAGAAGACGACGACTCAGGAAGCCTCTGACAGGAATTGTCTACCTTAAATAAGCTTTTAAATTTCATTCAGCTTTTTTTTTTATTTTATTTTGGGTGTGTTTTGAGGGGGGGGGGGGCAGGGGGAACCCAATTAAATTTTTTCAAACTATGTTGGACATTACATGTACCATTCCACATTAAAAAGCGATCTTGTTTAACAAGAACTCTCCCATCTTTCTCAGTCTATGCAACTCAAGTACTAAAATTATTTCCTTGTCACACATTTACACAGCTGTATTAGCCTTTCTTAGTCCTGCCCAGTGCAGCAGAACAATAGCACCTAAGGTTGTGTCTGGGCTGCACAGATGAATCACACAAGTAGTGGCCCTCTTCCAAAAAAAAGTACGAGTCGATAAATTGCTGGGTTGTCCTGGTCTTCTCCTGCAGGTTTAAATAAGAAATAACCCCAGAGAGCTCACCACATTACATACAAAATGCAATCAATATACAATATGGGCACACAGTTTATAAAGTGACAGCCAGTGTATTGCAATAGGTATGCAGCATCCTGGTTGACAGTATATTTAAAATCCCTCTCCCCTGTTAGCGAAGCTGGAGTGCATGAAAATGGGGTGACCTACGTATGGTCACATTTAGTGGGTTCACAAAAAATGTGCTATTTTTAACTTGGTTTCTTCTTGATTCCTATTCTAAACATTGCTTGTTGTTATGCTGCTCTGAATCCTCTAAATGACTTTGAGGCTGCAATATGTTGATGACAGCCATTTGCTGGGTTGGATTTAAATCTACCTTGTCCCACACCATTTAAGCTACAACAGACACTGACAGCCAGCAGTCACCGAGAGAAAATGGGTTTCTCCCATAAAGTATAAACAGAAGATATGTTAGGGAAAAGAACTCATTAACATGAAATGCTACATTCAGAGCAATGAAAACTAAATATGGTGTTGACATGCTGGTTGTGGATAAGGAAAAAGGCAGACTACTTTTGTAACAACATTTATTGCACCTGAAATGAGGCAGAAAGGTGCTATATCACACAAGTGATAGCTGCACAAAAGATATTGTCCCTTTGGTACAACTGTTCTTTCTCCTCCACCACCTGATAGATGCAGATGTGTAGCAATGTTATTCACTCTAAAGCAGACAACTGGGCATGACCCTGGCAGAAGTAAGGGACATGTGGCCTCACAGGGGTTAAAATACCAACATTATTAAATAATTCAGGGTGGCAGGGACTTTCGCAGCTCGATTGGTCCAACCTCCTGCTCAAAGTAGGGCCAACTTTGAAATTAGGTCAGGTCACTCAGGACCTGTCCAGAGGAGTTTTGAAAGTCTCCAAGGACAGAGATCCCACATCCTCTCTGGGTGACCCCTTCCAGTGCTTGATCACCACCACTATGAAAATTGTCCTCCTAACGTCCAGTTGGAATTGCCCTTTCTGCAGCATGACCCACTGTTGCTTCCCGTCCTTTTGCAGTGCACACTTCAGAAAAGACTGGCTGCCTCTTTTCTGTAGCGTCCCCATTAGGAAGCTGAAGACAGTAATTAAATCCCCCCTGTAGCCTTTTTTGTCTGTGGGCTGAACTAACCCCAATCCCCTTTCTATACAGTTGTTCCACAACATCTGATTGGGAAGGTGTGCCCACTAATGAAATCTGGGATCAGACCCCAGGCACAGCTTACAACACTATTCTAGACAGATCGTACCAGCTTCTAGCAGGCCTGAGATAACAGACTATCTCTTTTTTGTTCTTCTTTTCCTCTCATCCTTTATCAAGTCTAGTCCAGGTCGCCATGCCAATCACCGTGCTGGAGCTGCAGTGTCCAGTCTGCCCCTAAACACTCAGGAGGGACCAGTGGCTTTCCCCTGTGTAACCAAGGAATCAGACTAAGAGTTCCCATCCACAGGAAACCCAGACTGAAGGAGTAATGCTTGCTGTGACAAAAAATAAGCGTTGCTGCAAAATCAAGTGCTCACTCGTCACCTGCTTTTGAAAAGGGGGTTCATCAGATACAAGTGCATTTTTAGAAATGCACAAAAGTGAAGTCTTCAAGAATTTTGAAATAACATTGTCTCTTTGCTGCAAATTACCTATTAAGAAAATAAGCCGTTAATTACATTTGCTTTCCTAATACCAGCTTCACTGGGCAAGGTGAAAAACATATTGCCGATTTTGCATAAACCATCTTATGGTAAATATATGGCTTTCTTTGAACAGACCTTTTGGGTTAACTGGGAATGAGAACATTTCCCCCTGCCCTGTCGCCTGGCCCCCCAGCACCAATATCTCCATGCCCATGTAGGATGTAGGCTGTAAGCTGGCTTTGCACTTTGTTGGCCTTCAGACTATAGCTGGGCTGCCTTAAATTCTGTCAAAAACACCAGTCCCCAGAGACAGTAAATATGACAAGGCGGCCCAGAAGTTTCATCTACATCTCTTTTGCTGTCCATACCTTTCTGTGCAGAAGGGAGGACTGATGCGGAGGTTAGCTCAAAGCCTCCCGTGGATTTATCCCCTTGTCAAAGAGAGAGGCTCAGCTGGTCCTGGGAGAGCTCCCGTGGGGTCTCAGTGCTGCTGAAGTGTGCAGAGCAGGGTTAATGGAGCTGCGGATCAGGCTGGGTATGTGCTCACACAGACCTGAACATTTGCTTTTAATAGAAAAATCATTTTGTTACTATGTGAATGCTTGGGTTTTATTTTAAGTGCATGGTAACAAGGACTGAAGTTCTAGGCTCATAAGAATTTATAACACAGTGCATTAAAACATAGATGTTAAAACACTCAGAGTATAACTGCCTTTACTAAAGAACTCTCAGTTCTGTAATAGACTATGCAAGCTCAGTAGCATCACTATCAAGGTAACTCTGCCCACCTCCTCACTAGAGTAAAACCAGCTATGGGCATTCCCTTGCCTTGCCTTGCTGTACAGGCAGCACTGTTCAGCCACCCCTAAAATACCACCGCATCCTCCCCCATCAGACCACTTTCCCCTTACATGACATCACCTATTCAGGAATTGCCCAAACGATGTCTTCAAGGTTCTCCTCTCTGCCCCAAGCCTCCCAGCTATCCTTTGGGGACAGAGAAAGCTGAAGAGAATGAGAGGGGGATTTGGAGTGACTTGGTGCAATGCTGACTATTAGGCTCTATTCCTAGATGCTCTGTGGCTTTACTATATGTATTCATTGTTAACTTTCAACATAGGCTTGTTATAGAGAAACTGGATGTCTTGAGGGCTATATTTGGAATTGCTGAAGCAAGAAAATTCTAAAATTACAATTGCAGCCTACTGAAACATTGAATTTGCTCTCTAATTAAAATTTCTGATATAAACTTGAGCTACTTCAGCATGCAGAGCATTTTTCCTGTCTCTGCCTAGTGTTTATGCATTCAGTCTCTGTGCAAGATGAAAACAATTTTCTTTTCTGAGACCACCCCCATTTTAATTGCAGTGTGCTCTTTTTCAGCTTTAGTCTGTGTCACCAAAATGGTTTTGGTGTTTCCATCTCCAACTGATATAAATTTTCTGTAGTGCATGGGATTAAGGAGTTTATATATATGTGTGTGTATATGAGTTTATATATATTTGCATTTATGTATACACATATGTATGTATGCATGTAATGTTCATATTATTTATAACTAATATGAAGACCACACCTGGACAATGGAGAAGCAATCTTTTCTTTCTTTTTTTTTTTTTTGTCCAAGAAGGGATTTATGTTTGCTATGAATTCAACCCCTGTGTGCAGCTGCAGTGTCTTCTGTAACAAAAAAAAAGACATGCTTCTCCAATAGTAATGCCACAGTGGTGATTCACATCTATTTATATTTGATCTTGTCTTCTGTCACCAGTGTCAGACTTGAGCTTGCCCTTCCCCCTCCTCTTTTAGTTTGCTTCAGTGCTGATTATTCCACAAATGGCAATGTGAAGCTGTGTGCAGCACGATAGCAGACAGAATTGAAGGGCTTAATGAACTGCATATGCTACTAAGGGCTTCCTTCACTACAGCATGAAGCAAAAACTCTAGCAGATCAATTGAAAAATTTCTGTTCTAGAAAAATTATAGGAAGGGTATTTTGAGGGAGGAAAGGAAAAATATGAGGGGAATATATGACTTCAGGCTTTAGTGTGAAAAAACAAAATGAAATATTCAAGTCATTTTGCAGACATCTACAGCTGTAGATTAGGGATGTGCACCGAGGCCTTACGGTATGCTTCCGGCTGAAGTAGCAAAATAAAGTAGACATTGTTTCTAAATATGTTATTTTCCAACACTAATGCATACCTACAAAATAATCATGAGGTTTTTGAAATAAGGACTGGAGAAAGACTTTAAGGGTATTGTGCAATTCAGAATAGTACATCCTCTGGCTATTATTTGAGCTGCCCTGGTGTTAAAGCAGCCCTAGCCTGAAGAAAGCTGATAAACTGCACCAGTCCTGCCACAACACACCTCTGTTGACAGATGGTGTATGTCCTCCCTCCCACAGATGATTACAGAGTCATATTATAGCTAGAATTGCCACATTTGTTTTATCATTTCAATTCTGCATGCAGAAATATATTATCGAAATTACTTTTTCAAGATCAGTCATTTGCATGTGTTTCATGCATCCTTCCTGGTGAGTGCTGGTTTTTCTATGAACTGCTAAGATTTGGGAGGCTAAGAGACATTGCTGTCAGTTTATTTATCTGTCACTAAATGGCACCCTGACACTTATGGAAGTTTTTCTGCAGGTATATACGGAGAAACACTTGTCTCCAACAATCTCATCTGAACTCTGACTGCTCAGGAGATGCCCCTGGCTGTGAAATTTCATGTGGTTCCTGACCAACAACAGGAGATGACAGCTCATTCCTGATCCCAGGCTGGACAGGAGCACAAGCATTTCTGACAGATCCCGTGTCCACTTTGCGGTCTAGAAACATTTGTGTAGATAGTCTGGAAAACCATTCTCTGGTGACCTTGGTGCTAGAAAAGCCCAGCTGCCCAGGTTTCCCAACAAAGCAAGCGTTCTACTTAAACCAAATCTCAATTTACTAAAGCTTATTCTGGGCCTGTAAGAACAAAATTACTCTTTTACCAGAGAGAAGAGAGTGGAAAACACCAGAGTGATTGTTTTCATAAATAATGAAAGAAAAATCTCCATCATGCACTCAGCAGTGAACAACTGAAGTTTTTATTTGAAAGAGCTGAATATTCAGCCAGTGAATTCATCGCTGTAGAAGACCTATACAGTCTGCCACAGACATAAATAAAAATGCAGCCAGCACACACAAGAGGCGATGCAGAGGAAACAGATAAAACAGAACTAGTTATTTTTAACTGCCATTAATATTACAAGAGAAACTGTGACGAAGGGAGCAGTTTCAGGATTCAGTGTAGTGTTCTGATTAATGCCAGTAAAATAGTATCTAATGAGATATGTCATATCAAGAACAACACAAAATGAAGGCAAAACCAGACATCTTAATGAGACAACCACAGCATCAATTATCAAAAAAAAAAGAAGAAAAAATTATTCTTGTGAGATTCTGAACAAAATCTTGACTTAAAACATATAGCAGATATTCCTTTAACTGCATGTTTCAGTCTTTCAGTTGTACAAGACTATAAACATTTCCAAGAAGAAGCAGTGTTTTACTAAGACAGCAAGGCAAGCCACTGAGCATGTATTTCTCAGCTTGGATCACAAAACCACACTCATTTACTTTATTCCAATGATTGGGATGATAACGCAGTATCAAAGACACTTTATGAAATGTTTGACACTGAAGTATAGAAAGAGAACATGATTCCCATAATCTGTTACCTGAGCTCTGAATAAATGGCACCAAAACCACCTGCATATGTTTACTTTCTGTGAACATGGAGAGAAGAAAAACATAACTAAGATCATGCAATCTGAAGATACTTTAAAAAGCCAAGATGTCCCTGGAAATTCTACCAAGTAGAGTCTGTAAACATTTTACCCAGAAAAGTTAACAAGAAAAAGGTGCCCCCTTCCCTGCTTTGTGTAGTTTCAATGATGTAATTTAATAACTTCTTGTTGAAATGACTAAAATAAAGCAGACTCCACAAGGTAACAGACTTTACTGGTGGTGTAAGCATTTTCTACAAAGAGCTGGACCTCTGCTAGAAACTGTGTATTTCTCTGAGATCAATTGATCGATCTATTCATCTATCTGTCTATCATAAAACAACTTTTGATAACAGAAGTATCTGATACTCCTTTCTTTCCTGTTACCTTTCCTGAGAGATTATACTCATGATGCTTTTTATTTTCCAATCACTTGTGATAATAAATTTAATTAATATCACTAGAGTACAGGAAAAATACAATATCTTACCCGATAATCTCAATTACGTAACTCAAGTATTAGTTTGGCTGTAAAGAACTGAATATTCACAGTAGATTTGTTCATGAACGAGCTATTGATTAAAAGATCATGATAGTCAACTATGAATATTAATTTAATGTTGCCGACCGCTTTCAGCAAGCTCCGTTCGGTTGCTGGACTGGCCTGAGGCTATCCGCACCTCAGGGCCATAGAGCACAGACACCAATATGAGGATGCAGCAAATGGCATTTATTCAATTGCGCAACAGCATTATATAGTCGTCTTGTCTCGTGCTAGCTCTCGCGATAAGTGGCAACAGCAGCGTCCCATCCCTAATTCCGCCTACCTTTCTGTCACATCCTGGGATCTTCCGCTCGCCACATCCCTACAATTTACAGGCTATCTGTGAACAAACAGACAAGACTGATTAAAGATGTTTATCTCTTGGATGACTTGCTCATCTCTAGTAATCTGTATTCTTACTGTCTAACAAAACAGTTTTACAGTCAACTTGGTAATTTCAGGCAACTCTACTGTAAGAATATCAACCAATTATGTACCCTGCGCGGCATGAAAATTGTAATACATAATAAATGCAGCACTTTTAAAATAATAGGAAAACAACTGCATCTGAATGAAGTAGTCCCTCCCCCAGGCTCTCATTTCTGAGATGAATGCATTTATTAGCATAAACATTTGTGGTGGCCACTCAATTGGATCAGGAAACTGCTCTGGATTAAAGTTAACTTGACAAGACAAACAAACACTAGTTGCTTTCAACATGGATTTTAAGGATTATCTTCATTTCTCCCAGGTGATGGCATCCTCTTCAGTCTCCTGAAAGGCAGCATCCTACCTACTTTGAAGGAACTTTCTAATTTTGATTCTGAAATAAAACAAAACTTCTTAAATCTCTTCTTGCACAGGAGTTATTATTTTTCAGCCAAAATATGTTCAGATTTCAAAAGCTGATATTTTTTCTTCACGAGGAAAAGTCATTAAGGAAAAGCAGGCATTCTGAAAACATCATCTGCAGAAAACCTTCTTTTCCATCCCCAAAACTCCTAGATGGAAATTTTTCCAGCAGCTTTAGCTCAAGCCCACCATAGATCTCCCCACTACTCCTGCTCCAGCACAGCATGAGGAAAATTTGACAGAATATAACTTTGTGGCTTTCAGGATGCACAGAGATCCCCATGCACATTTGTTCATTGTAACCCCATGAACCTGAATATTACTGTATCTCCTAAATGTGAAGTGTGACAGATGGTACAAGAGCACTAGAAACCCAGTCACTCAGATGAATGAACAACACTGCGCGGGCAAAAAGGGACTAACTGAGCTCTTCCACCTCTGACTTTGGGGTCATCTCTTCTCATTTTGGCTATCATTAAGCACTACAGTGTATCACGCCTTCCTCAACAAATTATATCCAAGGTCTAATGAAACCACTTTCATTGTTGCTAAGGCCACAAGCTTTTAACCTTGCAGGAATAGCCTTTCTGTAGCTCTGTATACCTAAAACTCCAGTAGGCTCCAATTTTCTAAGGATCTGCCCAACATGAGGGAATTCCCTGGACAGATGAGATCTACCTATATCATCTCAGTTTGGCTCTAGCAGCGGGTGCCAGATAGACAGTAGGGGTTATAGATCAACCTCTAAATATCCTTCATGGCTTCTCACTGTGTGGACAGTCCCTGAAAGTGCAGGCAGGTAAGCCAAATTTACAATAGCCCCAAAGCAGTGCATAATTATTCCAGACACTCCTAAGATGAGAAAAGCAAAAAGTTAGCGGTCAGACACCTTTTCCTTTTCACTCATGCTTAAAAAATCTCAGCTGGAGATTAATTATTGCTATGTAATTATGCTAAGAGCTAAAGTAATGATCATGTAGACAGGAGACACTAAGGCTATGTCATGGTTTAACCCCAGCCAGTAACTAAGCACCACGCAGCCGCTCGCTCACTCCCCCCCCACCCAGTGGGATGGGGGAGAAAATCAGGAAAGGAAGTAACGCTCGTGGGTTGAGATAAGAATGGTTTAATAGCACAGAAAAGAAGAAACTAATAACGATAACACTAATAAAATGACAACAGTAATGATAAAAGGATTGGAATATACAAGTGACGCACAATGCAATTGCTCACCACCCACCGATCAACACCCAGTTAGTCCCCGAGTGGCGATCCCCCCTGCCCCCACTCCCCCCAGTTTATATACTAGACATGACGTCACAGGGTATGGAATACCCCTTTGGCCAGTT
>VYZV01023150.1:180835-198173 GCA_013401275.1 Pandion haliaetus
TAACAGTCAATTCTTTATTCTTTTTTTAAAAATATAATCTATTTTTTATTTCATTATTGCTTTTCTGCTTCACATTGACGAGCTTTTAACAAGAACTTCTTTGACCAATCTTTTTTATTACTTAATTTATCTTACTGGCAAGGACCTGTCCTACAAACTCATCTATCCATGGTTAGTTTTACATTCATGAGTAGTTTCTTAAGAGCCTATGGGTACATTCACGTGCATGAAGTTAAACATTCATGTGTTTATAAGAACAAGGTCTTATTTTGCCTGGGCTTTCTTAAACACAGAGCACTAAGACTTCATTGTATTCCTTTAAGGGGAGAAACAATTCAAAAGTGTTCGAAAAAGAGGATTACTGTTTTTCATAGCATACATAAACAACAGTAATAATTTTCATCATGTATGCTTAACTAGAAAGCAAAATTTGTAATGCAAATGCCTATACTATAGCGTAACAAACTTTGTGTGTTCCTGTGAGTTTAATTGAATCTGACATTGTAAATGGCAAGAATTTTAACTACTTAAAATAATATCTGTATTATGATCTAACATACTAGTTAAAGAGGATGTTGTTTGATTATAATTCAATTCTACATGTTTCTTTCTTTTTTATGCTTAGAAAAGCAAATACATGCAATATGTTTACTGTGACAAGAAGGTGTCTCACACTAGTTGCTGGAAAAACAAACCAGAAAAAATCTAAATAGGAAAACTATGTTAAAATAAAACAAAATCTCAAAATAAAACCACAAAAAAAGAAATAATCTTTGTTTAAAACCTTACCTTGGCTCCATATTTTATCCATTGGAACAGCTACCCCAAAAAGATATGTAAGAAAGTTCTCTGATGTGGGATACTGGGGTATGCTATGTCATGATATTACAAAGTCAGGGCCTTAAATCAAGCAGGGCCTTTATTTATTTACCTTTTCCTTCTGTTGTGGTTTTCTTTCTGAACTCCCTTTCATTTTTTTCTTCTCAAGTTTTAACTTTAAAAAAAAGGCCACCAAGAACACAAACAAAACACAGCTTATCCATGAACTTAATTTGAAAAAGCCAAGCACCTCTGTTGTCTGCTTAATAGCAGTAAAGGTGTTTACTCTCTATTCAGCATCCTGACATGGAAGAAGGATGCTGTGACAGTAGGAAGCAATGCCATGAGCTGGAGAGTAACTGGAACCAACAAACGAGTCATACCTAACATTGCTGAACATTGTAACCTCCACTAATTCCAGCTGATTATTTCGATGGAATTTGTGGCACTAATTATACTACTTAAATTTCTGGGCTTCCTCCCACACACGTTTCAACATTTCTAGAGACCTACATTCACTTCATCCTTGACTTCTTCCACAGTAGGATGGTCTTGTAGTTAAACATGTATTTTGCACAATACAGTGTCAGTTATTTATTACTTGTTACAGTGACTGGTTGTTACATGCAACTTTCTGATTGTTTCTGATGAAAGGTGAACCAACAAATTCCAGGAAGATAAACCCTCTGGAGGAACAAGCTTAACCATGCTCTTCTCTTTCCTTCACTCCACCCCACCATGCAAAAAAAACCTCCAAACCCAGATACTGGTGCAGTTTTAAATAGTTATTTTTCCAGGAGCTCAGTGGTGTCCTAGGCACCGGATGGAGAAGCATGTCAGCCTAAAAACAGCAAGGAAATTAAGCACCAAAGGGCTTGTACTCAAAGCATCTTTTCTCTCTCGTGGTTCATCTCTAAACTCCCCTTTTCAGTACTTTTACTTAACATTTTGCTGTTAGCTGTACTTAAGGCTGCACGTGTTTCATTGAATCAACACTTGAGACAGACAGACAGGCACATAGAGAGACAGACACCCTGAAATGCCGTAGCCATGTCAGTCGTAGAATGACAAGTCTGATGCTGACAAGCAGCAGGTCACAGCCCCTCTGCAGGCTCCTGAGCTGAGACCTGGCAACTCAGCACTCAGGCCCGTGGTCCGAAAGTGCAGGCGAAGCTGGTAGCAGGGCAGCTGCTCAGCCCCCCCATTCTGCTTCTCTGAACGCTGGAGGGCCTGAGCATCCCTGGAGTTGGTCCAGCTCCCACTCCTGCGGTCCCTCTCCATTTACACAACCGCACAGGCAAACTTTACAACACCTTATCTATTATTTGGCTAGGGAGGAGTGAAAGGATGGTTGCAAAGCATGGATGGTTATTAGTAACCAGAGGAGCATATGTCACGGAGCTGCTCAGTGTTGTGACTTAAAAAAAGCCATATATTTATGCTGGCTTTAGGTGCCATGCGTAAGTCTAAACTGTATTTGCTTTTCTTTTTTTCTTAACAGTGCTTTGAGTTATGTGAACTCAAAAAAAAAACCAAAACAACAAAGCAAAACCCAGCCATGTTGCACTAAAATATTTATTTTTTAATGTGGAAGTACTGCTGACAGAAATGTACAGTATGGCATATGCACAATCAGGCAGTGTGACGAAGGCTAAGCTACTAGTGTCCTGCATCTGTCATTCATAAAGGAAACTATCTACCCAGTATATCAATATAGGTTACTATAGTAACACAGAGCTTTTATTTTTCTTCAGGTTTATTATGTAGAAGCCAAGGAGCATGTTCAGACACTGAGTGCATTCATAACCCCATAGAAATGTCTGGTGACTGCTTACTCCAAGGCACCTCTAATAGGCTTGTTAAACTGCTAAAGACTGCAACCTACACTGAACAAGCGTAGAAACAAAAAGCAAACAGCCCTCACAATGATAACATACAACCATGATCGAGGCTTGTACCCATAGCTCAGCAAAAATANGAAACTCCAGGGACAAGATCCTACAGCCAGGACCTTTTTGTGTTTCCTTACTTTATCTCGAATGATGACACTGGAGTAATCCCAAGGAGATGTGAAATGTGGAATAATATCATCACTTTGCTACACAGGGGGTTCTGATCTCGCTCCCTGTGACTTGTTTTTACAGTTTAGTGCCATAGCTTTGTTGCAAAAGTCATAAACAGATTTTTGTCAGCTTCCCCCAGCAGAACTCCCCAGTCAGTTGGCTACCAGGGAACCACACAAAAGAAATGGTTAAGTACCCTGGAAAGACTCTTTTTCTTATGAATGCATCCATCTTTTATGACTCATCTCTTTTCAATTCACTTTAAGCACCATTTAATTTTAAAAATGAAACTTTGTAGGTAGCTTCAGGGCATCCTAGACAAGACAAACAGAAAGCAATGGTGCTCCAAGATTGTATTAGTTCTTACCAGGAGAGTTATGGAGCACCATACCTAAAAATACAAGCACAATCTATTTAAAGCATTGTTATATTTGCTCGCTCTTCAGTTTTGTTTGGTAGGTAGCTATGTTGTGGCTGAGTTCAGAAGTAAGTCTTCAATCTTGTGGCTCTGTGGTTACAGGAAAAAGGCAGCCAAGGATCAAATTTTAGTTTTATGCAGCTGTACAGCAACACTTTGGGCACTCTGGAATTAAAGGGAAAAAATTAACTAGACTTTGTTTGATTTCCTGCAGTGGACTGCTTTATGGCAGGGATAAAGGATAGTCCGTGGTTAAGAAACTGGCTGCACACTTAAGAGGATGAAAGTTTGTTTCCTGAATATTGCAAGGGGTTTTGTATTTCCATGAGCAAATAACACAGGGCAAGACTGTCAGAACTAATGAATGATTTCGGCTTCCTCCAGATGAGGTTGCCCAACTGGAGACAATTTAATGGACCTTGATTTTCTGGGAAAAACTGAGAATCAGCATCCCCCAAAATAAGGTCCCTTTGTCTCCAGTTTGGGCAGTCCAGATTTCCTCCTCACATTCCTACATGCTTTCTGAAAATCTAGGCCAATCTCACTGGGGCTATCTATATTGCCTATCTATATTGAAAGAAAACTCATATTCTTTTCCCCATCCTTTATCTTTCTTTCATTTTTATTTTTGTATGCTTCGCTGTAAATCCCATTTAGTGTGCCTGTGTACAGTGCTTGGTATCAATCTCTCAAATTCCATCTGAGGGATTTGCAATGTTACTAAAGTACAAGTATCTCAGTATCAAAATCATCCACTTTGATATGGATCATTTTCAGCACTTTATGTTGAAAAATACTGCACACCTGCATCCTGGGACAGCTGGCATAAGGAAACAACTGGAATGCCTTAGATTCTTCCTGCTGTGACACGATGGCTTTTGTCAGATTCCTTTTCCTACCCTTAGTGTTAGTGCCATGGCTCGGGCTGCAGGAAGAGCAGCACATGGGCACCATCGACTCCAGCCCACCCGAGAACAGAGTCCCAGAGAATACACTTCCCCCGATGGAAGATTAGCAGATACTTTAGTGCTCACACTTCTGCCGCACTCTCCTGCGTGAACAGGAGGACACCATGAGAAGCACTTTGAAAAGCACTAATCTGCTTTAGCACACTTCATTAAAATTTAAATCCGGTATGCTGAAATATGCTACATTTTAACAAAAGGAAAAGGACTCAAGGAAAATAAAACATTATCTCAACCTGTTCTTTGCTAGCTTGGGTTTGCAAAAAGGAAAAGCCGCCCTACAGGGCATTAGCCCCCACTCCAGTGAAGCACAGTCCTCATAGCTCATTCCTTGTAGCAAACCCCATGGGAAGCTCTGGTTAGGAAGCCAGATGCAGGACAAGAAGCTATTCTCAATACTCTGATCGCTGCAGAGTTTTCCCGGGATGGGAATCGTCTCCTGCTTCTCACAGTCAGTGTCACGCAGCATTACTGGCACTAGGAAGAAGTGTGTTACAGCTACGCGTGTGGGTAGCTGCTGGCGGCTACGGTTACCAGCTTCTAGCTAAGCCTTGGCCTCGTAAACTGCTATCTAAAATAAATGGTATTTCTCTGAAGATTTTTAACATTTCCATCACAGGCTTCAGGGCTAGATTGGAAATAGCTCACGCAACGCTTTGCCCTGTGACCTGCCATTCCCACTGCAAAGGCATAAACAAGCTCCGTGGTCACTCAAGACTCTGGCATTTCAGGGAAGGGGGGTTCTTACTACTTAAACAGTTCAAACTTTAGCAGAAATAAAGCTATTTACTTAGGGGTAATTTACTGCAATCATTAATATTAGTTCTAATTCAGAGGAGGTAAAGACAGCAAGTTTCCTGTCCATTTCAATTTAATTTGTTATGCATGATCCAGTCTCTTAAACTTTGGTAAAGTGCTCTATCTAAACAGTCCACAAGCCTTACTGCAAAGCATTAAAAACCTAATGGTCATTATCTACTAACTTTTGATTCCTGTTCTGAAATGGAGGGCTTTATAGCAGCTTTGTTTAAATTGTCTAAGTTTAGAGAGCACTTAAATTCAGCCTTGAACTGACCTTGTTGTACAAACTGTAATTTTTTTGGCACCAAAGCCTCAGGCTGGAGTCTGCTGCTTGTTGTGTGCTGCACTGTATCTTTCCAAACACATCCCCTGACTGCATCCCCTAGATATTCTCAGCAAAAGACTTTTTCCTGCTAAAGTGCAGATTCTTTACCAAAAGCTCGTTCTCAAGTAAGCAGCGCAAGGAATTATCCCTTCTTCCAAACGGAATAGCAACCACAAAATAATCTACGGGTTAAACCGGGAGCTCTTGGAGCTGTGTGGACGTACGAAAGACTTGGAAGTTCTGCCTTGGAAACATGAGAAAAATGTGACCTTCTAATCACCACGTGATCATACCATGCATGCCTGCAGACATCTGGTTCACCACATATAGCTGCTTCCTGTAAGAAAGAGTGAAATTAAAACTTGTGAGCCTCAGGAAATTTTAATATTACAACATTTTGTTGGTTCCCAAACAGGAGGCAGCTGAAACAATGATCTCTCCTCTTCAGTTTAATGCTGACCCCACTCAAAGTGAGTATCTAGACTCTCCCTGGCAGTATTTTTGAGACTAAAATGGTAGTTTAATGGAAATAATGGAAATTTCTAGTGGAAATACCTTTTCCACCAGAAAAAAAACATTCTGAAGGAAATTTGCAGTCCACTAATTCAGGTGTTGCTTTTTATTTTTTAAATGCCTTGCACAGTGTGTATCTTTAGGCACACTTCTGCCTAATCAATGATTTTTCACCATCTTCGCCATGCACGTGCTACACTTGTTTATTTTTTATTCATCTTTAAATAAGTGCTGCCAGTACCTAGACTCTTCATAGGCTTGCCCTCTGAATATCCTCTCTCAGGTCTCCTGGGCTCCTGATATCATTCAGAGACTCCTGGGAGCTTCAAAACCCACCCAGGAAAACCCGAGCTATAGATAGAGCAGTGAAATTACAGTACTTTAAGGGTAAAAATGTCATCAGGAGCTCACTGCAGAAATAGTACTGTTAACTCCTGACTGGCGAGTGCAGTGATTCCATCCCCAGCCACCTTCCCCAACGATGTGGGAACTGCCGCCCCTCTCCCAGTGGAAGGCACATGGTCACCCCACGTCCTGCAATGAAACAGGAGGAGAAAAGGGATAAAAACCAGCTTCAGCTACTTGAAACTTTATCTGTGAATATAAGAAAGCTTAGGGAACGAAAATAAACCAGACACCTTTAATTAATGGAAAAGTCTTACATTTTTCCTAATATGCAGAACAATGCACAGGGCACACAGGTGTTTGTATTGTGATCTTATATTGACCTTCTATTTAAAAAAGTCTACATCTCTATAAAGAGAGAGTTTCTCAAACTGAGCACCTAGCATTACTAAAATCAGGAAATGCATGTGTTATTTGACAGGGAATTTGTTTGTTTGTTTGTTTTAATCTTGAAAAAATGCAAAGCTGAAATGCTCATTTCCATTTCAGGGATAAAAACACTGATATTTCCCCTCAGAAGACAATCACTATTACAGAAAGGGAGATGTAAAAATGTATAGAATATGTTCCTCCCCCTATTTTCTCTTTTTCTTTATATATATACCTATACATAGATCTAACTGATAATGAATATATATATGAAAATTATATTAATATACATATTAACAGATTATGTGTTAGAATAAAGCCTAGATTAGCAGCTATGACTGTCTGGCACATGCTGGGGTAAGAAAAATTTGAACTGCAAGGTTTCTAAAAGCCTGGCCTTCCAGAAATACTGGTGTGGTGGCACGTTGCCAGACTGACTTACAGACAAGGCTCATTTTTATTTTTTCAAGCTGTCTTCTGCTATCACTCTAGATATCCAGATGTCATACATTTATGAGTTCTGAAGCAGTTCAGAAATAAAGATGATGAGCTGCTTGCAAAGATACACAATCTCTCATTAAAAACAACTACTGTTTCGGAGGACTGGTGGATAGCTAATGTTTAAAAAAAAGAAATCGGAAGTAATGAAAAGCATTAGTGTGGGTAACCCTTACATCTGTACCTTCAAAAATCTAGTTGAAATGTTACTTATAAACAGAGTAACAAATTTTCTGGTATTGTAGCAGAACTGAGTTAAACCAATGGTCTTTGCAAGGAAAAAAGCATCTCACTTTTTATGAGAAGTTTCAAACTGGAAAAATCAAGTAATTTATAAAAGAACTGGTTGACACATTCTGCTCAGGTTTACCAAAAATTCCTGTCCTGAAGTGTTTAATACATTAAAGGCAAGGCATTGTGATGAATCAGAAGCCTGGTAGGAAAAGGAGTAGTGTTCTACGTTTACTTCTTAAAAGTACTACAAGGCTGTCTATTAGATTAAAAGCTTAATATATTTACTAATGATCTGAATGGAAGGTGAGCAGTGAAATAAGGCTACTTGTTGATGATGGAAAGTTATTACATGAGAAGCAACAAAGTTAATGCTGGAGGGAAATGTTTACTTGCCTAAGTCCAAAAGCTCCACTTTAAGAAAGGGAGCTGATAATTCCTAAGCAGCTGCGCTTAATGACACGTAAGTATCCTTTTCTTCCTATATATGGACATACCCATCCAAAAGTGAAATAATTTAACAAGTGGGTCAGATGATGAAGTACACAGGGAAAAAAATAATTAGTAAGGCTTCAGCTCAAAAAGATGAGTAGAATATTCATTAGGTCATTTTAGAAAAGGTATTGCAGATTAAACATGTAAAATGTTGAGAGAAGGGCAATAAGAATGGTCAATGGCATGGTAAAAACCTCCCATTTAGAATGAATTTACAACCTTTGGGACTGTTTCCCTTAAAGAATTTTAAAAACACTGGACACAATAACAGAAATATATGAAGTAAGGGGTCTTAGGTAAAGAAATATGAGAGAAACTTCTACTTTTTTCTGTGATTATTCCAAGCTATGACAATTTATGAAAATGGAAAGCAGAAAATTCAAATTGCATAAAAGAGTATATTGGAAAGTTGAATCTGGCAAGGTGGATTGATTGTGACATAGGTTAAACAAATATTGGAAATTTTGATAGCAGAGATTATTTTTTTTTAAAGCATTGGAAAAAATACAAGTACTTCAAAGTTTATGGCAATCTCCAAATAGCAAACTGACTAAGATGAGAGCCGCCCAGACACTCGTAATCCCTCTAAGATGTTTTCTACACATTCTCATGTATCTGGCTGTAGTTTGACATGCTGATTCTGCATGGCAGTCACTCTGTTTCTAAATTACCTATTGCCATCAGTGAATGAAAACAAGCAAAAAATCTTCTCTTCCACGTGTCAAATTTCACCTTGACTACTAGAATAAAATGACATGAGCTTTACTTAACGGATATGGTGAGACATCTTCTAATATACTCAACCAGCTCCTTAATCTTGATAAAGATGCTTTTATAAATATGTATATTATTTAGTTATGGGCATTTATTTTTTTGCTCTGTCAGGTAAGAATAAGACTGGAAATCTGGAGGCAACATAAAATGTTTGTGGGGAGCATCCAGAAATGCATAGCATAATTGATAGGGAGAGCAGGAAATATTGCTGGTTTGGTTTTCCTGTATGAAAGCTGGTCTTATATTTAGTTCTGTTACGATTTTTAGAGCTGGGATGGGTGATCTCATCAAATCACTGGTTTCTTAATTGCTCTTTGGATCACCATCACAAAAGACCTATGGATGGAAAGGTACAGATGGAGGTCCACAGTGTGCAAATCTGTAGTGCTAATGTAATTTGAGGAGCAGGGTTCTTCTGGAATTCAGGCCAGAAAAAGTCCAACATAATAAAAATAATATATGCAATGCAGAGGTATTATAGCACAAAGTTTACGCCTGGCAGTATTTTTGAACGTATTTTTCTGTTAACTTATTTAAATATCTGCCAGCTTGAGTTCTTATATATAGTGTCCTGAGGCATTAATCTCCTTAATAAAATGCTATGCGTTCCCACAGAAGCCAGCAACACAAAAATAAAAGGGAACCTATGCTCATATTTCACCATAAAAATGATGTTAAAGAATTGCTGAGTGCAAGGTTTAAATTGTATAAGTTTGCTAGCTAACCCCCTCTCTGGAGATAGAGTAATAATGCAGATGTCCTATGAAAATAAGAAATTGCAAGACCATGCAAGCTGAAAACATAACTAGAAGAGTTAATGCATGAATATTGATTCTTGGAGCGTTTTTGCAGATTTTCTGCTATTGCAAGTTCCCATTGTCCCACTGCCATCAGTATTGCCACCACTGCAGGATCTGTCTTTGTATGGTTGCAGAAAGAGCTCCAACAGATGTACAAGCAATTTTGCATGTGCAAAAATTTGCACATGCTCATGTTGGTATGGCTGTGCCTACAGTGCCACACCAGAAATTCGGCGTTGCTGAATATCAAGGAGCCCTGGGGACAGTTACAGAAACCCCTGCGCCCGCAGCAGGTCCCACACATGTACACGGCCACGGCTGCAGCCTGTCCCTGAGGTACTTGTTACCTCATGCATAGCTCGCCTGCTTCACCCCTCACCTCACCACACCATGACCTCATCTCAATCAAAACCAGCCCAAAGCTCCTCCTTCCCGACCAAGAAACACGACTGGCATGTGGACATGGAGGATCTCTCCCTGCCACGTGCCTTGGTGCTGGACCTCCATCCCAAGCCATTGAGTCTTGCCCTGATTCTGAGGTCTGACAGATGAAACACCTGGGCTACATTATCGTGATGAAGGGACACTGTAGTAAACTCCTCGTGTGATGGGACAGTTCAGGAAGAAGGTACAAAGCTCATGCGTCAATAGTTTTCCCATTTGTACCTTTTTCCCTAAGGAGCTCTTTTTTCCTTTATGACCATCTCCCCACTGTATCGCTTAGCCACTTCCAGGCTACATCAGATATCCCTTCTGGCATGCAGATAGAAACTGCAGGTAGAAAAACACAGTTTCTGAAGGCGTGAGGAGGCAGCTGGGCCTGGTAAACTACCTTATCAGACAAAAATGACACGGAGAGCTGCCTATGTGTGCTATGGCTTGCTGAGCACTGCAGGGAGCAAAGAGAGGTCTAGTATTGCGTGAAGGCTTTCTGATGGCTGGGCTCTATTCGTGTTCAGCACCAAGAGCAATGAAGGCACCCTGACACATCTGTCCGGATCTTGAATCCTTCTGAATATTGTGACAAAGAGAGGAAGTATGAATGATCATAAATTATTCATTTCCAAGACAGACGAATTCCTTAATATCGTATGTAAGATACTATGAGGCACAGCAGATTTGCTGTCCTTGATTTTATCCTGCCATGCAATCACTTTCTGATAGAGACACTCAGAGACTAGAAAGACGTATAAAAATGGAATGGGACTATATGACCCAAACAAGACAAACAAACACAATTGGGTCATAATTTATATTAGATGATAGATCCTATGGTAATTTTCCATCAAATTACTCATTTTTACGCTCCCTGGAACAATGCTTGTTTATAGTAGCCTGTCTGTTCTTCCCATCTTTTTTATTGATATAGCAGGAAATATGATAGTGTGGAGATTTGCTTGTGACTGAGGTACCTACTGCATATGCAATGCGTGCAGGTCAGACATAGTTGCAGAATATATGGCAAAGTATTTTTCTGTAGAATTTAGCAATGCAAAATTGCTTTACAATTCTTTTGTTTCCAAATGCCTTTGGTAGGGATTTCTTGGGTTGCTTTGGGTTTTTTTCCCAAGATTATTTCCGGGCATAGATAATGATGCTATAAGCATTTGAAAGCTGTCATTTCTGGTTAGATGTCCATGCTGAAAAGGTTATTACATATTGGTATCTAGGCAGTTTTTGTCAGTATAATTTAGCTGGTCAGGGACTGGATACTCTAACTCTGCAAATTGTCACAGTCCCTGGACAAGTCACTCTGCCTTTAGAGCAGGGTGTTAATAGCTCTGGATGTCTGGTTTTAGTAAAATTTTCCTTCTTTTTTTTTTTTTTTTTTAAATAAGAGCACATTATTTTCCTTATTTATTTTTTCCATTACAGGATCCCTCCCAGGCCCTACTCCACAAACAATCATTACCTCCAACTTTCAGGCAGTAATTTCACAGGTATTTTCACAGTCAGCCCAGTTCCAACCAAGGAGACAAAATGATCTCAAAAGCTATCATGAGCAGCACTACTCCTGTTAGCTTTGTAAAAAAAAGTGCAATATCTCTTGCCGCTCTCCTTCCCTCAGGAGAAATGGCAGCTCATACCCACTTTATACATTTAAGTAACAACCCTCTAAGCTGCAGATTTGTTTCATCCACAAAGCTGCTCAGCTTTGTAGTGAAGCGTGGCACTGTCTCGAACAACGGGTCATGTGCAAGAGCACAACAAGGATGAGTGCAGAAGGATTGGTATCCAAGATTGTTTCACGCAGACAGTTATTTGGTGTGACACTTACATTTGAAGAATCAATAAATATTCATTGATTAGACTTTCCTTTTCATACCATCCAAATGATTAAAGCTACTCACATTCTTTGTAGCCCACTATTTTTTCCTCTAAGACACCAAGACACTCATATTTCTCCACCAAGTAAAAATGGCATAATTCCCCAAATGGGTAAAAATTCCCCACAGTTATTTCTAAGATTTCTCATATAAAAAAGGAAATTATGTTTCCAAGAGCCTGGGGACTGAACACAATTTTCTAGAGTCAATCAGACAATCCTACTTTCCTATAATGCAGTGCTTTTGAAATCAGCCACACAGCATGGTATGTGACAGTATCCTGAATCTAATTATTTTCCCGTTTATAAGATGGTGTGAAACAAACCTACTATCTCTTTATATTGCACTTACAGCTTGTTATCAAAAACAAAATTAGGTGAGGTGCCCATAGGTCATGGAGCTCGGTTAGTAATTGTGGTGGGCTGGCTAATCACCTGCAGTTAACGCTCGGGCTGATGCGCTCAAATCGTAGTTGTTATGGGAAATCCATGCAACCGATGGATGGTTGCTGCTTCCACAGCAGTCTACCATTCTGCTCATTTTACTTCAAATAAGTTACTATTCTCCTTTGAAAGATAATTAAACAATGGCTGATGGTAACAGTTACCTCTGCTGTAGCCTTCACAGTTTCTTAATTAAAAAAATACCCCCAATCTCACTTTCTAACAAGAAGGGAGTTTTAGCAAGTTCAAAGTTAGCTACTTGGATTACTGGTCTCTCTGGAATAATACATGGACATGATGCCTGGATGAAAATTTAGACACTTATTAATTAGTTCCAACTCATTAATCATATGCATGTTCTGTGTGTGGTTTTTCTATCCAAGAAATGAACACAAAGAGAAGTTAGGGAGCGTGATTCTGCTGCCTTTACTCTCTGCAAGCACTCTCTATACAAGTACTCTTGCTCATTTCAGTGGGATTACTCTTGAATGATGGGTTTGAGACCTTTACAGTACATTTTATAGCTAGAGTTTACCAATTCATGTCAGAAATCACCTGGCCTTTCCTTGCCTTTTTGCTTTGAACTGAAGTCAAAGGTGCATCCAACCACACGTATTTTGGCTAATTCTAAACTTTCCAGATGGGGGCTCATATTTCACCAGCACAATTCAAAGCAATATGTACCTTTGATCAGTTCATTATAGTAAGTAGAATAAAGAACCTCAAATGCAAACTAATTCAAGCCAATTTTAACCAACTTAATACACACTTTCTTTTTTAATACTGAAACTAAGTCTACTGATGGGCAGGCCAAATCTGGGCTACTTAAATTCAGTCTGTAACATGGAAACCCCTGTCTTTGTCAGAGATGATACCTTGCCTAACATGATATCTGAACATCTTTTAAACCACTGTGCAGTCTGGATTCAGATCTGGAGCTAAACATTACGGGTAGCAAGTAGCTATGTGTAATTCCTGCACAACACCATTCTAGGAGTGAAAGGCCTTTCAGAGGCCACCTTGTCCATCTGAGAAAGGCCAACTAGGTTCATATTCATTACATCCAACCTCTTCTTCAAGATGTTCAGTGAGGAGAACTATAACCCTGCCCAGGTGATCTATTTCAGTGCTTCCAAAACTTTACTTTTAGTAACCTTTTCTTACTGCCAGCTGTGACTCATTCCAGTTTCAGCCCACTGCTTCTTGTCATAGTGAATCAACTTAAAATTCCGGGTTTTCTGAATTGTTATTATGATTTCAGAAGTCATAAAATGCTGTAATTGAGGACAGTATTATGACTTCTGTTTAAATGTATACTAGTTAGGCCTTTATAGTTATCTATAGATAACTGTGTATCCAGTATATTTTTCTAGGAACTAGCTAAATCATCACTAAATTGTCCTCTGATCCTGTCTCTGAGAATTTTGCATACTTAAAGTATTGTGTGTAAACATAAGTATTGAAATTACATAAGCAAATGGAAATCTCTTAGTATTGCAATCTATATTATTATGATATTAATCTCTCTTTTGCAATTGAGTGATCTTTTTCATTAACACTTCCAGTTATAGTAGAATTGATTTGTTGGTCAGAGAATTGATTTTTTTTTTTTCAGTTTTAGCAACTGCTAAAACTGTTTAGCAATTTTAGAGGAATTTTCCCAGGAAGTAGAAACATATTGGCTATGTAGTGCAATGTTTAGAGGTATAGCCAAAGGTTGCAGTAGCTTACACATAACAACATATCTAACAGAGCACTTAGAAGTAGCTTTTTAAAGATAAAAAGTAGCTTTTTAGAAGTGTCTGACAAAATTAACCTTTTTGTTTCTGCAAAAAGCTATGATTCTAATATTGATCAATGAGTAACCAAAGGATGCATTTTAACTTTCTAAATAATGGGTTATTATATTTACTCAAAATTATAATTTTCACCATAAAATTGGTGAAGTCACTTATAAAATGTTGTTTCTGTTCACTAATTGGATTGATTGAATTTCCTCAAGACTTCTTGTATGTATAAGTTAAAGTTATGCTAAGCTTTTTAATTATTCAAATCACCTAAGTATACTTAGGAAAAATGAGGTTCAAAGTGGACTTCTAATGGATACTGCTGCCAGTAAGAAGACTTTGTTTCTAAATTGCATTTCTCATCACAATATTTTTGCATAACCTCAGCTGAAAATAAAACTTGCTTACCCAAATGTGACCAGACAAATGAGCCACAAGAAAACACATTTTTATACAGAACATCATTATCTAGGCTGAGTTTCAAATCCAGCTGAGATATGTCAGCCTATTTTGAATGTAGAAAGAAACTGCAGAAGATCACCATGCATTCCACAAAGATGTCATGCTGCTAGGAAATTGCTTTGAAATATGTTCTGAAAGGAAAAAAAAAAAAAAAAAGCCAACAAAACAAGACAAAAAACCTTTGTAAAAAGGAAGTGCAGAGAAATAGCTGAGATTCCACCGGTCTCCAGAGAGGGGACCCATCAGCTGGCACAAGGGTCCTGGCAGATGTCTCGCTTTCCAGGCTCCTTCTCAGAGCTAACAGAACGGCATGCAGAGAAGTGCCTCCAAAGGATTTTTTTCCCCTCCAAAGACAACTGCCTAAGCTAAGTGAAATGCATCTCTCCTGGACATTTCTCTTTACTAAGGGAGCTCAAACAGCTTTAGACAGATCCTAAATAACTGGTTTGGCTGAGGGACTTGCCTTTCAAGTGTATGAACATACAGGGGAAAGAATATAATTCTCAGTGACAGACTATAAGATGAAAAATCTGTGTGATAGGATCTATCTGTCTATCTATCCAGAAACATGAACCCCTATAGTTGGGGGTTTTCTTTTTTTTTTAATGCAAAAGGCATAAAAACATCTTGGAAGCACAGACTCCAGCCTTTTCCTCCTCCAGATGTGTGCCTTCAGTCACAGTTCCCCTCATCTTCTGCCCCACAAATCTCAAGCTGTTTTCTTCTACCTCCAAGCTGAAGAATAAAGAACATTCCCCACCTCCTGTAGGACAGTCTGAACTGTATGTCAGTGACTATAACCCTCTCTTGTGGGGTGGGAGGTGGATCCCACCTCACCATAGCATTTCCAGAGAAAGCAGTGAGTTAGTTCCCAGAGAGGTGACTCCAGCTGTGAAGCTGTTTTAGACTCTAACTCAAATTCCCAAAGGCATGTAAGAAAGAACTGTGGGTAAATACCCAAGACGAGGAGAGGGGAGAGGTTTTAGCTATCCTCATGTCCAGCATTTTACGTCAAACCAACTAAAGTTTCTCTCTGCGCAGCGCAGAGGCTGTTTTGCATCCTGTGAGGGACTCACCATATGTTGTTATACAGAGAATTTGGCATCTCACTCTGCATTCTGAATCCAGGACCCAGTAACCTAACACCCCCACCACAGCAAGGCTCCCTGTTGCCGTCCCTATGTCCCCCAATGGATCTTCGGACCTGCTTGTAAGACTAGTTAAGTATTTTATTAAATAACCCAAGACTGGAGCTGGCAACTAGGTTTTCTGTCTTTTGGCCACCAGCAGAACGTCCCCAGTCCAGCAGAACATTTTATAAGACTCAGCATTTTTCTAAATAGCATTAATTGTTATTTCCCTTCTCAGCTGTGCACTACACTTTGTGCTTTTTGTCTGCCAATTTTATACCAGGGCAGCTGCAGTTCACTTTTGCTGTTTGCAAAACAGGTCTGTCAGATGGGGATGGCAGACAGTATATAAATATGAAATGACATTGAAAAGCATACCCAGTTAGCTACTTGTAAAACTACCTGCCAAAGTAATAGAACATTCCAGACACACTTGCATACATGTTAAAGGAAAAAACAAAGGAAAAGTCAAAATAAACTCTAAAAATAAAGTGTTTAGTTGTTTTTCTTTATTCTTTGACAAATGTACATATATGATTTTTTTAAAGGTAAACAGCTGTTAATCCTAAAACACAGTACAGTAGCATACATAAGTCTTTAAATAATTAACATTTACTTTTTTCAATTATCATTTTCAGTGAAGAGCTGGGACTTTATATCCTTCGATCCTCAATTCAGATACTGGAGTATTTATTAAAGAATGAGGATGAGAAAGTTAGGTCTTTTCCATTTCCAAAACAAGTGAACTTGAAATGTAGACGCTTTTATCCTGCACTTGGCTCTGAGTGGTCCTGTCCCTAGAATTAATACAGTGTAAAATACACTTGATTCTGAATATCCTTTGTTTCAATAAATGAACATACAAACCAAATTCATCATGCAGCAGTAGAATAAAATAGACACTGTCATTACAGTCTGCAGAAGGAAAGCTACTTCCATTCTGCACGATTTCACAGTAAACAAATTTTAAGTTACACAGCTAGTTCAGATGGTAGATGCAAACATGTATTATTCTTCCTATTTTTTCTTGTAGTGTAGCCACATGGTATACAAAATAAACGTGGAAGAAATAATCCTCAATCTGTCAGAGGTTTCTCTATGATAGCCTGATCCCAAACCCATTGAAATCCATGGAAAGACTCCTACTAACTTAACTAGGCTGTAGGACACAATAGTAGAAAATCTGTTTACATCGCTAAACTATTTTACAGTGTGCCTAACGAAGGAAGACAGATGAGGATTGAAACAAGAATTCTTCCATTCAGTCCATAAGCTCCCCAGGAAACAACACTGACATGAGCTCACTAGCACACATATTTTCAGTGAAACATGATTTTAGCTAGCACACATTTTGTGGCCTGTCTTCAGACAAAAGAGATAATGTAAAAGCCAAAGTTCTTTCTGCTGGGGCACTATTTCTGCATCCCAAAACTAAACAGAAGGAAAAGCACTATGAACTTACTTTTTTTGACCAGAATAAAAGTAGATGTCTTTATCCAGCCAAAACTAAGGCTTGTTAAATATCTTACATATGAAGACCATGAACATTCCTTTGGAAAAGTTTAAGAAACACCCCAAAACTGTTCAAGATTACTTGGTCAATTATAAATAATTGATTGACATTATTTATAGAATACATACATATAGAATCATTTAGGTTGCAAGAGAACTTTAGGATCATGAAGTCCAACCGTCAATGATGCCCACTAAACC
>VYZV01023151.1:0-38027 GCA_013401275.1 Pandion haliaetus
TAGCATGGTTTGAACTTAACCTCTGTGTGTCTTTGTGTGTGCACAAATATATAAGCTAGGATACAGAGAAAGCAGAAGTCTTCCAAGGACAGCTTAAAAAGAATTTAGATCCATTTTTGCTTTTAATTTGTCATATTAAGGGTAGGGGCAGTCCATCCAGAATGTGAAGTAGTTTACAGTTAATTGAATGTAGCTCAGAAAATACCTAGATGGTTCTAATGAGGCTGTAAGCTAAATGAACCCTGCAATCTTGCCAGCTGGTAGTTTGGCCCAGCTGCAACATTTAATTGATTTTCAGAATTGCATTTGGTCACAAGGCTGCTGACCTTCCAGAGATTCTGATGTTTGTGGTATCTCTGATCGAAATGTACTTCCCTGCTTTATAGTAACTTAGTGTTGATTGTACAGTCATGTTACAATCTCATGGAAATGTCTGAACTGGGTTTGCCTGTGGACATAGTTGTAACTGATTCACTAAGGGAGGAAAGAAATTTTTTTTCCTGGAGGCTGGTGATGGAAAATGGGAAAGGCTAACTAGCAAGAAATGAAGAAGTAGCTGAAAAATTCAGTATCTGGTGTGAGTCTTTCTACCTTAAGAAATCCAGATGGGATTTCCTATCACTTAGAAAAACAAAAACCAACTATAAATAAGATACAGGCAAATCAGTTTAAGATTGGTATTGTTTTTAAGTGCTAAATTCCAAGTTGTGACAAGAGGTTTCTTAGAACATTTTCTGCTTACTTCCCTTTATTTTTAAGCATCCCTGTTCATTTGAGTAGAATGGTGTACTAACTTTGTATACCAGATTAGATAATGCTGTATTGTATTAGATGTCTTTAATACATTTCAATTAAAACACAACTCACTGACTTATTTTCCCCTCTCTAAATCATCTTTACCTGATTGATTTATAGCACAAAGTGATTTTTAATATCCCTTCCCTTCTTTAGCCTTCCATATTACAACCCGTCCCAGCCGTATTCATCGGCCTAATCCTGGCTTTCCTGTATTGGTGTTACGGCCCATTGTGGTAGCGAAAGGTACAAGCACTACTGTTCAGTCAATGTATGTTTGTCCCTCTCACCTGTTTGTGCCATTTCTGTATAAAATAGTGCATGGTGAAATGCTCACAGGTATTTCTTTACCTGAAGCAAACCCTTCATTTAATATGCCATTCTGTTGATACTGATGAGCTGAGCAATCAACTAATCATTTAACATCTGTGTGATTTCTTTAATTCTAACAATGGATTTTGTTGTAACTGGTTCTGAATGTGCCTCTTCTAACTCGGTCTCAGTTTGTCTTTAGCAAATGGGCTACCTTTTGCACAATGCTGTGATGCTAGGGCCTGTAAGAAGACTTAATTGCTTAATTAACCATGAAAAATGAAGAGTTTGCCTCTAAATAATAATAAAAATCAACAAGCTTTGGTTCCTATTTATGAACTAAGAAATTCCTCTCTGGCTCTAAACGCTTTTTCTCACTATTGCTGTGAAGAAGATGGACAAAAAGACAGGATGAGAAATAGGTGGTTGGTTTGTATTCTGAACTCTCAGCTTGCATTTTCTCTAACGTCTCTCAGTGTGTCCTCCTCTTAAAATGCTATTGTTATCATGAAGTGTTGTGACAGTCCATTAGAAATGATGTTGTTAGGATTTGCTAGAAACTAACTTCATAGATCTGGATTTAAACATTCAAAAGCTAAGTTAAAGATGTCAGTACTGCATAAACCTGTGTCTAGCGATTACTTGGCACAAGCGATGTTTTTAAAACAACTTAAGCCCTCATGTTTAATAGCAGATTTCTTTGAGGTGCGTGCAGTAGTGAAGCTGGAAGTACGGAACTGCCAAAAGTTCTCCTGATGATCCTCAGTCATGAAGAGTTGTGGAGTTCCCTTTGCTAGAGAAGCACGGTTTACTGTGATGCTCTAAGTCAGGACTAGCCTGCAGCAGGGCTCATGGGTAACATTTTAGTGATGCCTATCAACAGGTACTCAAGACTTTCAGGAACCACGGGGTAAACTGATTAGTATGAATTAGAACAAATATGATATTGATTTTTTTTTTCTCTCCACACAGAGACAATGGCCTTGGATGCCTGTGATGGCAGCTTTGGTTGCTGTAACAGCCGTGGTGCTGTACCCAGGCCTAACCAGAGCTTCTCCATGAGAACTGTTGTTGAATCCATACACCGTCCTCCCTTTAGAAGCTGGCAACATTCATATACTGAGGGAAAACAGATTAATTCTCTTCCTTTTTACCTCTTAATACAGCACAGCTCTGCGTGAGAACAGCAGTAGGGTCATTTGCTTTAAACTGTATAAAATGTATCTGTCTATAAAGAGGGAATAAAATTGTGATTCATCATACTGTGAGCAATATTTTTGCTTACAATTTCATGCAAGTTTTAAATTAGTATGTTGGGATTCTGAATACTATAATGGTGGCCTAAAGTAGGCTTCTTGGTACCAAATTATTTATAATGGCTAGGGTTGTGGACACTTACTTTAGAATCTGATTGCCAGATTTAAAAGGAAAAACACGTTTCTGATTTGGACACCCAAGCCAAGTAACCTTGCAGATACTTGGAAAACAGATGGCGTGTGCTCAGTGCCTTTCAGTACAAGATTTTTTTTTTTAAATTTTTTTCTTTTTTTTTTTTTTTTTAGAAATTGCTATACCATTTTACTTGCTGTTAGTCACTGAGCTGTTGGGAACAAGACTTAAGAAAACTTCTCTTACAATGCCTTTTGAAGGAAGCATATTTTTCTTTGATAAGGATTGCTTTATTAATGATTTTTGGGAATAAACACAATTCATGTCCAGCCTTAAAGACATAGAGATACTGATGGTGAAGACCAGCCTAAAGTATTTAGTGTGCGCGTGTGCGAGTGTAAGCATGTGTGTGTTCTTGAGTGAACTAAGGTATTTCTGGGAGCAAGTACTTGGTCATTTGATGGACATAGTGCAGTGATTCAACTTACGTTAACTTTAGTTTGAATGTAATTTATTAAATTTCATATATTTAAAGAGAGATGTTCTTTAAAAGTATGAATACTTTCTCACATATCACATGTATCAATTTATTTTTTCAGTCATTTGATACTTTCTGACTTGAGCTGGAGAAGCTCTTTAGATAAGCTTTTGTTGATGTAACTTTTTATTAAGAGAACTACTACAGTACATCTGATGATTAGCTGAAAAAAAAAATCTAAGATACATAAAATACTACAAAATTGGAATCATGTATCTGATGAAGTATTGTCAGGTGAAGGTGATTTTAATTTGGTAGTAAAATTTTGTGCATCCTCATCACATGGCTGTAAGTATGATGCAGTGGTCCCCATTACAAAGTTTATTTTCCTTATCTAAGTACTATAACTATTGCTATTTGCTGACTTTTGGTGGGAATCACTGTAGTTAGTGCTGAATTAAATGTAGACTGTAGTTGTCTTGTTCAGCTCAACAGTTCTGTCAAAAAAGTTTATTAAAGATTTAAATAATATGCTAAAGAATGGTAAAGTAAAATGGCTCTGCTAAAGGAAACTTCAAAATAGGGAGGTAATCTCAGCAATTCAATTGGCTTTAAAGAATGTTATGGCAATCGACAGATAGTTTAAATATTTAAATAGAAATTTAGCATATAATTTACTTTGTGAGGTTTTGAGGGTCATTGTCCTTTAATTAAAGGTTCTATCTTAAGTTACATGGGATTTGCTAATGGGAGGATTATTAGTTGGAAAAAATAGTCCGCAAGTGACTTGTAGAAAATAAATATTGTCATTTAGTTCATTCATTTCATCCTTTTCAGTTGCAGGAAATCACCCAACCACAGAACACTCGTATGCCAGTGGTACTTAGTACCTCTTGTATATAGGTTATTGCAAATATTGTTCTGAAATGCTTAACTTCAGAATTACATTTTTTAAAGTAAATAATTGTTTTAAATCTATTTTGTAAAGATATAAAAATACAATAGAATTTCTGGAGTACAGATTAAACTATTTGCACTAACACACGTGATGTGCATGATTTAATAAAATAACTTTACTCTCCCTATGCATGTTTGAGTTGAATGTCATTTGAAAACAAAAGATTCATGTTAAGTTTCTTTTGTGCTAGATATTGCCACAGTTACTAGGCACAATGTCTGCAGCATGTCCAGTAATAGCAAAAGACTTTTTTTTTTTACTTTGTATTTCACATTTGCACTGGTTTAAGTTTTTGTCTAGCTGATCTCTCTCCTGTCTGTGGTTTTCAGAAAGAAGAGGGGGAGGAGAGCGCCATGGAAGGCTTGGGAGCATATTGCCATGGGGTGGAAAAAAAAATGCTCACAGCTGAAGGGTGGATTGTGCCTGTGGCAGGGGTTGTGAGATTGGAGGAGTAGTGGCTGCAGGTAGTGGGGCAATAGTGGAAAGCCCTTGTAGGGGAAAGGAGCCTGATGCTGCCTCCTCTTTTGTTTAGCATCTTGAACTCCCTATTTGTCCTTCTTTCAGCTACTGTTTGTTTTCCAAGGGATTCCGTTCCCTCCTCCCTGCTGGTAGCATGTAGACATGGTGTGAGGAGGTGGAGTGGAGCCTGGTGGAGCAGTAGTCCCTCCTGGCCGGCAGCAGGGAAGGCGCTGACTTCCCTGGGACCAACCTCGGGGCGGGCCTGTGCTGCTGGTTGGTGCCCCATACTGAGCAACGCTGGCTGTGACATAAGTTTGTTCTTGTATTAAAGACAAATGTTGTGTTTTCAGAAATCCTTAGAGCATCAGAGAGCCTGAAATTTGAGACCCAACATGGTTGTGTTTAAAGGAGAAAGATTTCTAATATAACTATGTGCATGTGTGCATATTTACATTAAATACACAGGTGCATAGTACACATTGCATGGGGGTTTGTTCTTACAAGTATACCTGTGGTTCCCTAATACAGTGCCTTTCCCAGGAGTTCTTGGCATTTGCATGTTCAAAATGATCAGGAATGAGTTAAAATGCACAGTTCACTCTTTTGTTGTGAGAATCCCTGGGGAAGGATTGGATAACTGGGAAGCTGCTGTTCTTCAGTGCTTTGATACTAAAGCAGCAAGTGGAGTTACTTTGCAAGCACTCTATGCACAAACCTTTCTGGTTTTTTGTTGTGTTTGTTTACAGTAAATGTGTGTGCTCTTCTACCTTCATATTTAGGTTCTTCCTTCTTAGTTGTGAGGCTTGATTAGCAAAGCCTTGGAGTTACTGTAACAAGAGCAGCTTTTCACAAATGTGTAAGATGCTCTATTTGTAAAATAAGTGCTCTGAGCTTGCACTGAAGTTCAAGGTTTTAAAAAGGTTCCTCATACTAGAAAAATTAGTCTGAGTGTTGTTTTATCAGTTGCTAGTTCAATTTGGAAGATTCAATATAGTAAAATATCTGAACGCTACGTCAGTTTTGTCCTGGTGTCCTCAAAGAATTCCACCTACATGGGGACTACATCAGCTGGCCTCTTATTTAAAAATATAAATATACAGTATATAAAAAAATGTAGTGTAATTTTCCTGTTCCTTGTAGCTGAATTAAATGCATTCTTCCAGTGTCTTAGCCTGATCCTTCTTGCAGAATCTCTGGATTTTTTTGGTGCTAAATTGTGAGCCTGCACAATATATTGCAAAGTTTTCTCATAAAACAGTCTTAGTGAGACTTAGTATCAAATGACTGATGGCTGAAGCAAAGGTCATATGTGCGTGTATTTTTGGGGTATATTCCTAAGTTATTTTTCTTGTTCTAATCAAGTCTTCTGAAGTACTGGTTCAAATTTTCACTGTGCTTTACGTAAGATTTTGAATGTCTGCTGCCTTAATCTGTAGGGTTCTACCACTTGCAAGAATCATTTCTTCAGCTTGAATCTTCTCCATGGCAAATCCACTGCCGAGATTCATTCCACCAGCAGCATCCGAGTGCTTTAAAACACCAGGTCACCACAATGGCTTTTGGGAAGCTACTGTAGTTTGCACTAGCTCTGCAACTAGGGCTGGCTGGTTTCCACCAGAGGCCTTTTTTCCCTCTGGCTTTTCATTCACTGTTAGTATTTCATTAGCGACTGTCTCAAGATTTTGAGTCTCCATTAATATAGCAGTTGATCATATGAAAGAATTAGAAGCCATATTCTCTTCCTCTCTTGCGCGCATATACCTCTGGATCTGTTTAAAGGGTGATTGCTTCCAGTGAACAGCTGCACTGAATTCCCCAGATCCAGCTGATTTACTCATCCCAGTCCCTCTTTCCATGTGCTTCTGGACGCAGAATTCTTTTCTTCCCTCTCTGGTGGGGAACTGGGCTGCAGTATGGGGGTCTCAGTTCTTCCTGCCTTCCTGGGTTTTTAGTTTGTGCCAACTCTTTCGAATTAGTGAGCAAAGGTTTGCCCAGAGAGCCAGGTTCTTCTGCCCGGAGAGAGGGTTGCACCCACTGCTGCTTTAAAAACAGTGGATGCACTGGTATTTGACTAAAGGCTCATGTAAGTAGAAGGCAAACCAGCAATTGAAATAAAGGTTTCAGTGGTAAGGGCCATTAGAGGCTCAAATTTCCTTTCGATGGTAGAGGTAGAAGGAACTCCTATCTGACTACTTTTCTGGATATCACAGTCATAAAACTTCACTGACTGATTTCAACACCAGAAGCATAATGTCAAGAAGTTAAGCATTTATTTTAGAAAAAAAAGAATTCTTGCTTTAAGAACTTCCTCTTGGGGAAAAAAACAAAACCAAAAAACAACCAAAACCCAATCCTGTGTTTGAATTCATCTTGCTTTGGCTACCAACCATTGGATTTCAATACATCTCACTTGGAGGATGTTCTGCTACTGCAAATGTTGTCCTGATCCAGGGATTTTGACATACCATGATCAAAATACCTTCCAATTTTACTTTATATGAATGGATTTAATTTCTTATTTTTTTTCTTTATCCCTCTAGTTTTTGTTGTCAGCTTAGAAAACTAGAAATAGTTTAAAGAATTTTTGTTTGTTTGTTTTTTGAAGAGTAGATGCCAGAACAGAACATGTCCTTACAGTAATTATCTTACTAACGTCATATAAATAGATAATAAGCTTTATCTTCTGCTCTGGTATTCCTATTTGGCTGCCTACCAGAACCTTTTTTGGGATTCACTGACTTCTGCCATCTGGATTTTAATCTTGTGAATCAAATCTGTGCATTCCTTGCATCACCCCAGCCCTGTGGTATCTGACTTGGCAATATTGTTTGGTAAAAACCACTAGTAGGCAAGCCGCCCAGGGCAACAACTTGTTCCCATTACTGTTCAGCACTTCATCGATGGTTTTTTGGGTTTTTTTTCTACTTCAGGTTTTAGCAGAGCTGACTACTGAAGCTTTTCTAGATTATTGATCATATACTGTTGAATGTTAATGAGCCAAAAATGTAGGACACTAGGGGAAACATTCATAGAAGAATTCCTTCGTTTAGTTTTTTTTTTTTGCAATCTGTCAGCTGGTTTTTAATCTGGATTATTAGTTACAGTGATAATAGCGTAGTGGTCACTTTTATTGGAATGGCAAATTATTTACAGAAGTCTGGTTTAATAACACCAATAAACTTAAGTTTGTTTTTTTTTTAAACTCATAAAAGTGGAATTTTATTTTAGAAATGCTTTGACAGGCATGGATTGTTTTACATTCTTGAATTTTGTACTGATTGCTTCCAATAGATTACTCTGTAATTTGCTTAGATCTTAAGGTGAAGCAAAACCAGTCCTTTTCGCAAGATCGTACATTTTACTCTCTTCCCTCAGCCCCGTCATGTTGTTGCCTGTTACTGCCGCTTCCCTCCATAAGGCATTTCTAATTCTAAGTTATTCATGTGACTCTAAATTTTTCAGTCTACTTAATTTGGCTCAGCATTATTCCCAGTGCTGGAAATGCAACAGCTCTAACGCACTGAGGGTGTGTGTGCATGCGTATACATTGCTGTTCTGAGATTGCGCTTGCATGCGGTAAAATAGATCATGATTACTTGCGTTTAGCAACCATGAGAATGGAGATGTAATTGAGATTCACATTTAAATTATTCTCAACTGTGGGAATGGAGATGTTAGTATGGAGATGTAATTCTTTTATTATGTCAGGTGATATATTGAAAATGCGGATGTGCTTCCAAGCATGTCATCTCTTCAACGTATCTGATGAAGATGGACAAATCCAAAGCTTGGGTTAAACTAAAAGTAACTTTTTCTTACCTCATCATATTAATCAGTAACTTGAGAGAAAAGGGTTAAGTGATCAATTCATTCTGTTCTATTGGAATAAAATTTATCCAAAAGCTAGCCTGTATTTGTTTCAGTACCTTCTGTTAGGAAATTGATTTTTTTAGAACCACCACACACATACTATGAGTGGTAAAGGACTGCCTCCAGTATGGAATGGATTTACTATATTAATCTTTTCATGCTAGATCATTTATGAAGTTTATATTCTATTTAGATTTCTTGTATGGAATTCTTGCTCTGGGAAATACTTTATTGGGCATGTCATCAGTTTTGATGTGACAAAACTACTTATCTTGAATAATATAGTGGCTCTTACTTAAAAATGTTCCAAATATGCAATATGTCTTTTGGGATGAATAAATGGTAAAAATTACAATAATAAATTTACAACACAACAGAAAGCTGGTTTGTATTGTACATAGTCTTTCATTCAGCCTAACTCCAAATTTCAGCACTCCACAGCTTCCAAATAACCTGCTGCCCTCTGCTTTATTACAACAGAAAACAAGTTACTTGTTAATGAAATCAATTAAAACTTATTTTAAAGTTGGAATCTATTTACCTGTTTACTTTGTACAACTGGGGTTCAGAGCCATATGGCGTTTCCTCCTCTGTGTGATGTGGTAAAGCAGTGCTCCAACAGATCTGCATGCAAACCCAGGGAGAGATGGGCTGGAACACAGGGTATGAGTGCAACCTTGGTTTGTGCAAGGGTTACATATTTTTAGTGACCAGACACCCTCAGGGTATCATTCACAGATCATCCTTTAAGAAAACCAACAATCCTGCAGTCTTTATCCTGCACTGCAAATCGGATGCAATTCTGGAGCATTGCTTCAGTGCTGACTCAGGAGAAGGACATTTCCTGAGTCACTTACGTAGTTTTCAGCAAGTTTGAGCAGTTTGAGGAAGGGAAGTCTCCTCCCTGTTGGCTGTGTGGTTTGGATCCACCCCAGGGTGTAGTTGAAGTAAGCATGGTTCCGCTCCGGGCTGTGTAAGAGCCTAGGTAACTTGCCTCTTCTATTTCTCTGTTTAAAGAGTTAAAATCAGAGTTAACATTAAAACATTCTACCAGATGCATTAGACGTTTGGGGCTTTTGAAGGAAAAAAAACCCCAAACTAAAAAAAAGTGTTAAATGTCTGTCTAGCTGCTCTTCATGGGATGCTGTTTGTAACTTTGTCTCGAATTCGTGTCTCCCACATACCAGCGCAGAGCACTCTTCCTTAGACCAAGGAGACAAACACTGAATTAGTTTATTTCTGGGTAATGCTATAGATGAAAAGTGGTGATAAGGTTTGCATATTTTTAAAGATTCAGTATCAGTATTACAGGTTAGGTGTGGTATTAAAGGTGTTCGGTTTTTCTGTTTTACGTGTAGCATTCACAGTTGATTGGCAGTTTTTCTGTTGCAGAACTTGGCTGTAATCCAACTGTAGCTGGGCATTGTAATAGACATTTATTGCTCAGTTTTTTCCACTTCATAATTATTGTAATGGCACATAAGTGAAAATGTAGCCTGCAGCAACTTCACAGTGAGTTTTTAATTGCACTTCCAGACTTGGGTTGGCCAGGTGTTGGTGTCTCTGTGCTACATGTTGCAGTAGCAGTGCATCCTTCCTCTGCAGACTTCTCTGAATTACAATTCTTCCTTAGTTTCCAATACTGTCAAATTTAAAGGGCTCTCATTCATCTGTTTAAACAGTAAATTTTAAGTTGCTGCCGTGGTGCACCTGCAAGGTAGTACCATGTTTATGCATTCCTTAATTATGTCCCAGCCAATAACAAATTATTAGCAATCTCCCTTCCTGCTACTTTATGCTTTTGCAGTGAGCAAGGGTGTTCCTTAGCACATCCATGCCCCTGTTCAAGAGGAGACTTAGTAGGCAGCAAAAAAAAAACCCCTAATGATTTACATGATGTTTCTCATTTCAAATCTAGAGAGAGTGGTAAAAAATTATTTGCCCCGAACTGATGCTTCCGCCAGTAATTAAACAAATACTGGAATAATTCCAGTAGAACAAGTACTTCTGGGATATTTCTTTGGTGAGAACTGAATTGCTTTGTCAGATGTATAGGATGTTGCATCTGCTTGGAAGGTGGGTCTGCTGGGCGTCTCTGCTACTGATGACCCATAGATGGGCAAGGAAATTTGTCGGTGAAGCCTTTGATGTGATGTATATCAAGATGGAAGATGAGACTACTGTACTGGCAGAGATCTTTCCCAACTGAGGAACCTCAGTTCGACTTCTATGCACATGGACTCACGTAACAGTGGTGTTCAGTTCATTTAATGTAAATGGTTTCCAGTTCCCATGAAATACATTTCCTTGGGGATTATTAAAATATGGTAAGTTTTTTATTCTAAAATAAAGAACAAAAATTGGGTATTTAGCCATTCTGCAGCTGTATGGGTTAACTTTTTAATTTTGTGGACTGTGAGTAGGGCTTTGGCTAGATCCTGCTGGCTCAGCTATTTCATCAGAAAACTGCTATATTTTTATTTAGATTTTGAGCATGTATTAGAGGTCTTCAGTCCTTTTGGTTGTGAAGATACTGTGAAAATAAAAAGTTATAACTGTTTAATCTGAAGGTTGCTTCCTGCAGCCTCTGAAGAGCAAGCTTGGAAAGCAGTCTGTCTTGATGAGTATTACTGTAGGTGTCCAGTGATCCAGGTGTGAGCAGCCATCTCCAATTGAGGAGAAAGAGGATGATGACTCAGGATAGAGTCACATCCTGTTAATGCCAGTTAAGGACACCACCACTTCACCTTTCTGGTCTGACTAATGGAACTGAAAAGAGGTAAAAAGAGGACCCTTAAAATGCAAAAAAGGGAAAGCCAATCCTTCAGAGATTTGTGGCTATCCAAATCTTGTATGCAGGTACCTTACCAGTTCAAAAGCAGCTCAAACTCAGCACTGCATTTATGGAGGTCTTACTGCTTTCTGCTCCTTGTAGCTGTTGCTGCCCCATCGTTGAGTGGCAGCTGTCTACAGACTCGGGCAGACACAATGGCCTTGCTTGCATCCAGCTTACACCTCTGGCTTTCTCTGCAATTGCACAGGCTATGATTAGCTGTGATGTGGGTTCGGGTGGCTTTGGAGAAGTGGGATCTAGGGTTGATTTCATTGAACGTGACTACACCTGCTCCAGCGTGTACAAGTGTCAAGAGTGGGAGAACTGAACCCCAGTAGTTAGCAGTACCCACACGATCACCCTTTGAATGTTTGCCCATCAGTGAAAAGCACTGTCTTGCATCTCAGTGTACTGCGGTCTGCCTCATGGGGTTGGCTTTCAGCTGGAGTCCAGCATTTATGTTAAGTGTATTTATGCGACTTCTGTTTTACCAGTACGCATTCAATGAGCCAGCTAGGCTGTGTGTTTGCATGGCTTCTTCAATCAAGTGAACACTGTAGCAGAAAAGTTGGTGTAGCAGAGCATTACATAAAACTCAACTTATCTATACAGTTCATCTTAGTGGGATGAAGCTTTGTGCTTCTCAATACAGTTTTAATGGGATAGATTCAGGTAAAACTATTTCAAGCTTTTAAAATTCAGCATGTTGGATGGGTGAAGTTGGAATTGAGATGTGTGGCATTTGCTGTGTGCACAGATCTCTGCTGAGGTATCTCTTAGTTTGCAAGAGGGAGCTTAAAAAGCTTCCCTAAATATATTGCTGGCTCCCAATAACTTTTAAACTGGCTTGAAGCTGGAAAGGATTTTTTTCTTTTTTTTCTGTGCTGCATTCCTTATTGCATGCAAAACTGACTCTTAAGCAAGGAGAATCTACTAACAGCTTGAGATGTCAAAACACAAATTTTAAATACATTTCATCACACGTTTCAGGATGGAAAATACTTCCCTTACAGCCTTCTGGAGGAGTCCTTGCTGGTAGTTGCTGCTTCTGTTTTTCCTCAAATAGGTCAGGCTATTTTTGCTGAAATAAGTTACTTGTCATCTTCAGTATGTTTGTATCTGTAGTTGTGTTGTCTTTGAATGTGTCACCCTAGCAGCCCCGTGCTGTATGTGTGATTGTTTTGGTGTCATGGACAATAAGCCACTGCCCTGGGAAGCGCAGCCTGGCCCGTGTCACCATGAGGGGTGGCAGGAGCCTGCAGGAGGAAGTTCCAGGTGTCTTGAGAGGAAGGAAATGTGGGGAAAACCATGAGGTTTGGGGAAAGTTCCCACACAATGCAAAGGAGAGGCATGGGGCGGGGTGGCATTAGGAAGGGAAGGGCAAAGGCAGCGGATCTGGGAAGGATGGGGGTGTTCCTGGGTTTTACCTCATCAGAGAAAAGTACTCTTCAGGCCTCGAGAGAGCATCCCAGTCTTCTCTGTTCCTGTCTGCTGCCCTGCTGTCTCCTACCCTTAGTCAGCACGCAGTGGGGACAGCCTCTAGCCACCAGCTGCCCTGCACAGGGAGGAGCTGGCCCTGTGTGACTTTGGATGCAGTGAGGTGGAAGGTGCTGTTTAGCGCACTGTGCAAGAGAGGGGCCTTAGAGACAATATCTGCCTTCCTGCCCTATGCCTGAACCTCGTGGGAAGCCTGCTCCATTCTTTTCCCTTTCCTGGCATTGACCTGCAGGTCTGCTGTGACCCCAGGCTTCCTCTCGCCGGTGTGAGGCCAGCACCTTCCACCGCTGCGTGAGAGCTGGGCCCGTGGACTTCCCTCTCCCCAAGTGCAGAAAACTTCTGCTTTTTGCAACAACACAGAGATGATGTGGAGCTTTGCTTGCACCATTAAGCAGGTGAACGATAAAGTAGCTGCTAGTTATGTCCAGCAGTTTTAATTAGACACCCTTCTAGTCACTCAGGTCTTCAGGAATCAGGATTGTCTCAGCAATCACTGCTGCAGGAAACGTTGTGGGGTGAGATTTAGCAGAGATCATCTTGCAGAGTACAGATGTGTACACTGCCGTGATGGCACAGTGCCATTGCAGGTGTGAGCATAGCCCTTGGTAACAGCAGCTCTACTGGTCGAAGTGCCAGAACTTGTTGTAGGGCACAGTGAAGGGTGGACCTGTGCCTCACTACATCAGGAGAAGGTAAGATCTGTGGACCTCTTTTGCTGTAGATAGAATGATGTTGGTGTCAGCACATCCTCTGCGTGGTCTTAGTATTGCTTTGGCTAACTTGTGTGTTACAAGTGAGATGCCTTTGACGCATCTGTCGCCTCATTCATTGCCTCATCCGTGGAGCTTTGCTTAAGCCATCCATATGGCTAAGATAGACAAAGATTCTTTTGAAACTTCAAAGAATCTTTGTTCTAGTTTTGTTTTGTCTAATTCTCTCTTGTATATAATAATGTATGTAATATAGATGGAAAAAATTATCTTCACTTAAATGTTTTGTTCTCTGTACACATGAAAGTGGAAAATGCTTCATGGATACTTCCTACAATCCTGCAGATTCAGACAATGCAGTTCACAGTACTGATGAGAGTGTGTGTTAATTTTACCAGAAGCAGATGTCAAGTATAGCAGACTCAAAGCAAAAAAAAACCCAAAACCCACAAACCAACAAAGCCTTCCAAAACAAAAGAAAAAAATTTTAGGCAACCCTCAGTGTGTGGCCTAAATGCAGCAGTCCTTTTGACTATGCAGCCCCCAGCTGCACTGCTAATTGGGCCCTGCTTTTCACCCTCATTAGCCCTTGGGATTGTGTACACTGCTCAGAAGGAACCGCCCGTTACAAGGCACTATAATACTTAGATGTTACAACGATGTATCTCTGTGGGAAGAAAAATTCAGTTCACACCCTGTAAGTCCAAACTATAAGGTAAAAATAATCCCTTTCTATTCTCTCCTAAACAGAACTGCTCCTGGAAAGCAGAAACAAACCCTAGTAATTGCTCTATGTCCCTGGAGTCCTTAACAGAGCATCTGCAGACATGACAGGAACAAGACCTGCTACGGGATCCCTGCAGTTTTCAGCAATGGCAGAGATCAGTTCATGCATTACTGTTTAAGTGGTGTGTGTGTTCGCTCAGTGCTGTGGCATTACAAAGAAGATGACTTTATTTTCCTGCTGCAAGGAGGTTGAAATCTTAACATCCTGAACATATGGAAGGAGAGTTTTCTCTGACTGTCCAAAATCTCATAAAATGTAAGCTGGGGGGAGAGGGGAGGCCACGTGCATGCTTGGTGTTCAAGAAAAAGCTATTTGTGCTTAGTATAATGGCAATATTTTTCAGTTCCAGCTCTCCTGTGCAGAAGTTTAATCTCCCTAATATGGACAGAGTGAGAGCAATGAGAACTACATCACTTTTAACTTAGCCAGTTTTCTAAGAACAAAAGAAATATGTGTCAAGTATGTGTTTTGGGTCACTTCTGCACCTTTTTTGTCTTTCTATGTTTCTATTTATACCCTGGCCAGTTCTTACATTCTCTGACCCAGTAATAAAATTAATGTGGTTGCTAAACTTTAAGAGGGAAGAGACTGGTTTCCTAGATTTGATCTGAGCACCATTACCTTTATTAATATAAATAATGACATCATCTTTTACTGCAGAATGGGAACCTTAAACAGTTATGGGAGACCAAATTTTAGGAAGTGTCCTTATGAGATATATGTGATTCATCTTCAAGTGTGCATATTTAAGAAAGATGCTGTATCCTGAGCCAAATCAGCTCTGTGAATCTGACTCTACTCCATTTCAAACTGTAATTTATTAGCAAAAATTATTCACTTTTTTTTTTCCACTTTTAAACTATGTGAAAATTGGTGCTTGCAGCCTGCTGGGGAGTGCTGTGCAACACACAGGCAGCTCTTTGGTCCTTTTCCAGCTTCCTCCAGAAATCTGCTTTTGCACTCCTCCAAAAGCCTTTTGTAAATGATGCCTGAACCATAAAGTCATGGTTACCGCTGTCTCATTTCTGGGATTCAATGTGTTAGTCATTCAGAGTGGTGGTGTTCAGGGCACTGATGAACTGCCAGTAAAGTGCTTGGTTTCCTACCGGAGGAGTTTGCTGATGTCTATTAGAAAATATCACCACATTTGGGTTCAGTCTCTTCTACATAACACAGCGTGGAAGAAATGTGCATCCTTTTTGGCCAGAGCTGAAAAAGCAAAACGATACACGACAGCATGGCTGTAGTTGCTGCCAAGGCTGAACATCTGCTCTACAGCTTGTCATTCAGCTTTTAAAGATGTCCTGTGAGCAGCCAAGAGTGCTGGCCTGGCTGGGTTCTCGCATCTGTTTTGTACCTGAATGGGAGATAACTAGCTCCGCAGGGGAAGGCCGCAGACTGGCAGGCTCCACCTCTGTGCGAGTTGCACATTGGCAGCAGCACACTGATCTGTCTGCTGGAGAGAGAAAACCCTGTTTTCTCCTCACCTGAATTTTCTATGCCATATTTACTGAAAGGAATTGGTCCTTCAGTGGATTGCCATGAGGAAAGTAGATATATGCTCCCCATTTCTTAGCACCTGCCTTTGTGCAAGGGCAGGGTCTCAGCGTGCCTCTTCTCGCTGTCAGTAAGCAAGTCCATGCACGGACAGAAGACTGAAAGTTGTTTGGGTTGGTTGGTTGGTTTGTTTAAAAAAATGGAAAAACCTTTAGGAAGCATTAGTGATTGTTTTCAGGGAGTTTGTTTTGAAACCTGACCTCATGCCATGTGAACCGCCAGTGTTACAGTGCTCCTGGGGAGGACAGAGCCAGGAGAGCCCGGAGTGAGGCTCATTCATCCTTAAGTCTCTGCCTTTACCTTTCTCCTTTCTTGAAGCTTAGGAGAAAGCTTTTCTGCCACCTCCTCTGCCCCAGCCTCAGGGCCCTTCCCTCCTCGACACAGGACTTTGCTCGATGCTGTTAATGAGGAGCAGGAGCCCTGTCTGCTAGATAAGCTGTGCAGCATAACTGTGCTGACACACAAGTGGGGGGGTGCCATGGTCCTAATACACTCTAGCCGTGTCCTAAGCCTGCATACCTGCTGTCCTCTCCGAATTGTTTCCTTGGTAAATGAAGACAAATGTTGCGTTATTCCAGGGGCAGAACAGCGTTTCCCAAACCTTTCTTGTGTAGTGGCTGTTGCCACTTCTCCCTGGCTTTAGGCCAGGGCTGGCCCGGCAACTTTTGGGTCAGATTCCTGATTTCTCTCATCTGGTTGTTGCCTCTTTCCGTTGCTGCTCACAGTGCTGCCAAGCTGTCAGCCGGAATGGGGGAAGCACTCATGGACTGACCTGTCAGCCTGGTGCCTGGCCCTGTGAAGGGCTCCAGTGCTGCTGAGATGGTTTGGAGGAGGCCACCAAGTTGCTTTTTATGGCTCTTGCCATGTTTTGCTTGCTCTAATGCCCAAGTCTCACACTAAAACCTGAGGAAAACCACAGCTGAAGATGTTCTGTCTTTTCAGCTGCTTGTGGGAGGGGTAACTCCCTGACGGCACTTCATGCCTTATTTTGAGCTTATCAAGTATCTTCACCCTCATCCCAAAACAGCAGCTTTTATAAAAGCACATGAGCCCAGCTGGCATGGGGGCAGAAGTGAGATGTTTTGGGGCATCTCGCAAACACACGCCAGCTCCTCACTTGGTCCAGGATTGTCTGTCTTACAGCAGTGCCCCAAACAAATCCTGCCCCAAGGGCTGAGTGTGCCCCTCCATGGGCATGGGTCTGCCCAGGGCTGCAGGCTGGTGTCCCGGCTGACATGGAGGACAAGAAGCAGTTTTTCCTCCTCTTGCTTCCAGGAAGCTGAGGAGATTTTGACCAGTTTTGGAGAGGCTGGCCCTTGTTTGGAGAAGATTTTGGGTGCCACCTTTATGTGACGATTCTCAGGAGTACCCTTGAGATACCATTTATCTAGAAGATTTGCTGTCCTTGGTAACTTTAGGGATGCATGTTTCTTCCCTGGTCTTACTGAAATCTGGGTTAGCCATCTGGAAATCTCATCCTGTGATTATTCCAGAATCTGGAAGACCTTTTGTAACTACTAATCCCAGAAACAGATTTTCCCTTCATCCTGTCTGTCAACACAGCCTTTAACTTATTTTTATGGGCTTCAGCACATGTTTGAAGCATCACTGCCTTAGGATACAGTCTATGTTTTCCGGACTATTTCAGTGGTCCTTATATCTACGTATAGCACTTTCTGAAGAAGGGCTATTTAGTAGGATCTTCTGTGTCCTTCAAAACCGAACACATCTCCATTTGCACATCTAGAACAGGAATCGGCGTGACTTAGCATGCCATGAGCATGAAATCCTAGGAAATTATACTTTGCGATGCAATCTATTTTGCCTCAACAGAATTGAGTAATGTTTTCCTTAATAAGATGTGATAAAGATTGTATTAAAAAGTACTGATCCAATTGAAGCAAGAGGGGTAAAGCAAAAAGAGTATTCTAAGATAACTGGTGCCATACTAGACTCTTTAATTTTTTGCCTTTTGTGTGTGTGTGTGTGTGTGTGTGTCTTGTCCGCTAGTTGTTGTTTACACACCAAAATAACTTGTGTATGAAGTTTGCTGTCTTGTCTTAACTGCTTTACAGAGGCAGCAGGATATGGCAGGTAGGAATTGATCCTGTGTGCAGCAAAAGCTGTCTGATAGTGCCATCTGCATCGGGGTGGTTTAGGAGGGTCTGTGTTGTGATCTTGCCTTCAATCGTGGCCCCATATTCCTGCAAGAACATGAGGCTTCAGGCAGAGGTTCAGAGAAACTCACTGGATGAGGTCTGCAGGAAGTCTTGCCCGTGGCTGGAGCATGCCTACATGGCGGAGAAGGCAGGAAGAAGTCTTTGCATGTACACAGACCACAGCAATGGGCTCACTTCAAGTCTGCAGCACTTCCAGGTTTGTTGGCATGTGCTTCTTTGTAGGAGTGGGCCCAGGTCTACATATGCTCCTTGAACCCATCCATGTGCATTTGCAGAGCATCGTGTAAAGCCACCCTCTACAAGTCAGGAGCGAAATAGGGAGAGCTGCCTCTTTTTCTCTATTCTAAGGAAGAATTCTCAAGAAATGTAGACACGTTTCTTGAGAACAACAGAAAAGCTTGACCTAATTGCTGCTCTAAATATATGCCTATAGCCCCTGAAAGGCCCAGCAGGATATAAAGCCACTAGTTCCAGTTCTTCATTTTTGCCAGAACTTCAAAGCGTTTCCTTTTATGCAGTAATCTTAAAACTAGTCCAAGAAAACACTCACGCGATTACTTAGATATTCCAGTTATGCCACCAATATGGAAAGTTAAATGATGGTATTTTCCACAGGCAAAGCTTCCATCGTTAGTTAAATGTGATGGTCTTCTGCTTGCTTTTAGGGAAGATACAACCTCTTTTCCACAGTCTGAGAAATGGTTGCTGCTCGTAAGCTGAGCCAAGAGTGATGACTGATAGACTAAGAAAATGGGACCATAACACAGTCACCAAAGTCCAATTTAGGCTTTAAATGTTTTTTAATCATAGTAATAACCTTCTCTGGAGGAGAAGCTTTGTATGGACTAGCCAGTATTTATTTAATAAACTTTGCTATTTTAATATTTGAGATGGCGGTTACCATCTTTATCGGTTGTGCATCATGTGTGAACTTTTAAGTAGAAATAAAAGCTCATGTACCTCCATTGATTAAAAGCAAAATAAGTTGAACAGGACCAGCTCCTATCCCCTAAGTCTTAGTCTGTTCTTGAAAATGTTGTAAGCCGTAGTTCACCTACCTCTGCCAGCGTGGCCATGTGTAATCTGGCAATGCATTGTATTTTGTTTGCAAGGCCAATGTGTAAGCTTAATTTCTGTGTGCTCAAGAAGCCAGGGCTGGTCTGCTCCAGAGATTATAAATACACAATATAAATATGTTATAAAATTGAGGGGGACATGGGGGTTTTTTTGGTTGGGTTGTTTTGGGGCTTTCTTGGTAAGTGCAGTTATGTGTGTAGGGTCTGAGATTTTGGGAGGGGGGGGATGGTGGTTCCTGCTGGAATGACCTCGTGATAGCACTTGACCTTGCAGTCAAGCTAAAGTAGGTTCATCCCTTGGCTGCTGGGCCCAGGAGAGCCGCAGCAGATGCTCCAGGTCCTGGTCAGGAGTAATTTCTGGAATGCCAAATGGCAGCCATCAGGGTCAGCAGAGACCTGTTGTACTTCAAGCGGTTTCAAGGACTGCAGGAAGGGTAGTCAGAATGAAGAGATCATTCAAGGATCATTTAGATGCTTAACCAGAAGGAATTCTCTACAAATATCCTGCTGAGTTTCTTCTGGAAGAGAATTCGATGTGTAAGGCTGTATCTTCTCCAGATCATGAGGGATGGGATGCAAAAGGGAGAAACTTCTATGTCTACAAACTTAGAAAGCATGTGGGCCTCAAACTCTTTTCCCAGTTGGAAAGCTTGCTGTTAAGAAAAGGAAAGAGATTTTAATAAGCAATATTTAATTCAAGCATTTGGCTAATTCTCCTGCTGCAAAGGTTTTAGGTCAAAGTCCGATTCATTGATGTGGAACTGGAATGAAAGGGATTAGGAGAGGAAGTAGACTCTGAAGTTAGGAAAACTCTCTGGTTTCTTGTCCACTAACTATTTTTTTCCTACCCATCAAATGTATATTTGACCTATGTTTTTAATTTAAGTGTCGTAGAGAAACTTATTCCTACACGCCTTCCTTTGCTCTTTTTCTGCCCATTGTCATCAGTTCTGCCGTGGGTGTGTTCGATTTTGCTCTTTCAGGAAGGGATCCTGATTTTTCCATATTTGGGAAAGTTTCTGGATATGACATTGTTGTACAGATGCTGTGAATTTATACATTTATTCCATTAGGTTAGAGAATGGAAAATGGGTGGTTTATTATTCTTATAACTCATTGAAAATATTTGTTAAAATAGTGCCCTGTTCACAATGGGATATTCTGCAGTAATGCAATCATTAGGGGAAGCTGTAGCCAGTACCTTCCTTTTGTTGCTATGCGTATGTGTATTTGCATAGGTGCGTGTGTTTTGTTCAGGATTCCTACAGGGATCGCTTTGGGGATCCATCTGAAAACTTTTCTTCTGGCAGTAAGGTCAGTCTCCCTCTGTCTGTCCTTGCAATCTCCCTGTTGTGTGTGTGACCCTCAACTCCTCTCAGTGCTCTCTCCCAGCCTCCAAAACCTTCCCTTTTCCCCTTGTCCTCACTGCTAGGTCGTAGAGACCTGGCAGTCGTCGATCTAATGTCGCTTACAATGCCCACAATGTCATGAACGGTTGTTGTGAGTGCTTTTCCTAGCTGTGTTCATAAAGCAGCTAGAAAAAGAGACTGTCAGAGGAGACAGGTCCGCATCCTGCCCCGGCTCTGCTACTGCGGAGCTGTGATGGATTTACTGCTTTCATAAATGCAGCAAATGGCATTGCCAAACCCAGTGGTTTATCTGGGGCCACCCATGTGCTATGCAAAAAGTAGCTCATCATCGGAGAATAGAATGAGGTGGGGTTTTTTCCCTGAGTTTGCAGTAATTACTTTGGGAATAATCATGTTGCTCAAGAGAAAGAGAGCTGCCTTTTGTTTTGTGAAAAAATGGAGATAAGAACAAGGGGAGGTTAAATGCGACAAGTCCTCAGGCTGGCTGCAGGGCCAGGCAGGGAGGGCAGGCAGGCGGCAGCAGCAGTGGGGCTCCAGCCCTGCCCATGCTCTGGAGAGCAGGGGGAGCACATTGGTGATGGGCAGAGTTCACCTCGGGACCAGTAACTGGTCAGGTTGGAGTTTCCCAGTAGATTGAGGGTGTCCTGGGAGGTCACTGAATAGGGAGAAAACAGGGGGCTTGGCAGTGCAGAGGACCTCGTCGTTTTTCTCCCAGTTTTTACCATGTAATTCATGCTTTGCCCTGTAAAGCATTGTGATATAGTTTGTATACATTATGTAAAATAAGTTGTATTCTATTACATTGAAGAAATACGAATATAAAATAAAGTCAAAGGATGGAGTAAAGTAGCTGTGTGGTAACTGGACCCCCAGTCCCTGGTTGTCCCATTCCCCAAGGCTGCAAAGGCTGCAGTTGCAGGTCTCTGCCATCCCTGGAATGATTTAGGAGTTTTCCCCATGAAGACACGATGTTAAATACAGTCTGTCCTGGATGAAGAGAGAAGCACAGATCAAGTTCTGTCACACATTGCTCACCAGTAGAGCCCGTCTCCAGGATCTCAAGTTTTCCTGTTGTTTGTGGCACTGTGCAGCTCTTGCGTCTCAGGAGTTTTAAGAAACAATTTTCAACTGTGCTTCAGATTTTGGAGGCTGGAAGAGCGCTATTATTGCTCCAGGCACAACAGATACGTGGGCCCTTTAGGCGTAGTACGTGTTGGTAATGGGACGGCATGTGGCAATTTGTAATCTAGGGAAAGCAAAACCCCGAATCTCCAGGGTTTGTATGGGGGGGAGGCTGGGAGGGCGTTGAGGATGGCTACGAGCACTTCAGATAGGCAGCTTGCTATTGCAGAAGGTGGAATCTGCCAAAAAATGCTAAGGTGAATCTTTTATGGGAGCAAAGATGTCGTCGTGAGCTGCCCGACACCAACGTGAGACCCTGCTCCTGCATTTCCTCCCTGAGACGTGAATTGCAGCCTGAACCCCCATCACCCGGCACGCGTTGCGGGAGACCCAGCCAGCCTCCAAGGGCGGTCGGGAGGAAGAGCCGTAAGTCCCAGCAGCTCCTGAGCACAGATGCTGGGTTGGAGGAGTTGGACGTTCGGCTCTGCAATGGCTGCCAAGGAGGTCAGCTCAGGGGGGCTGCCGGCTCAAATCCTTCTGCTCTGTGGGAATTTCGCCCTTGAGCGACTGCTGCGCTCTTTAACCAGAAGATTAATGGAAGGGGGCCGTGGAAAGGGCCAGAGTGCCGGGTATTAGTTCATTAGTCTCCAAGCAAGCATGCAGCCGGTGAGTCACCAGCACTGCTTCCTGCGCACTGACGCCGTGCTTGGAGCTCTCCCAGCACCGGGTGATCCGGCCCAGCCCTGCGAAGGCTGGGAACTTGCAGGACCAGATCACCTCATGCTGTGACTGGGGGCTGTTAATGCTATAAAATAAAAACTAATCTAGATTAATTACACCGCACATGTTATTCATCTATAATCCTGCTCCTTGGCCTCCTTCCCTCCCAGCACAGCTCCCTGTTGGTTTCTGTTCCTCTCTTAAGGTGTCCTTGACTCCTTTGGGTTTCTCCATTTCATCCAAGGGGTGGGAAGAAGGTGCCTGCTGCTGGTAGCAGTGTGCCTCCTCTGCCTGTTCTGCTGGGGCAGACCCGTATCTGTGTACATGGAGGCTGGGCAGACCTGTCAGTTGGCTTTGATGGGTCACCAGCTGCAGCAATGGCTTGTGATGCCAGGGAGGTGCTGCAGCACGGTGGCTGGAAGTGCTCCTGGTGTCTGACACCAGAAGTGATGGTCCTGCAAGGGGATACATGCAGGATGTGTCTGTTTGCTGCTACATCCTACAGAAACAGGTTGAAAATTAAATTCAACCATGCAGAGAGCCAGCCTGTAGCTGCCGCTGCTTCTTTATGCAAAGCGTTGCACCAAACTAGTCATCTTCCTTGCATAAAAGCAGTGGTGCCTATGTGCAAACTCGTGTGCTGTCACAGGCCTGGTCAGTCCTGGCCGCAGCACTTTGGGGTGAGCCAGCCCTTCACTGTGCTGCAAGGGCCGGGAGGGAGAGGGGGAGAGCTGGAGCAAAATGCCAGAATTTCTCATTCCAAAAGCAGGTATTGCACCTGCAGTGATGCCCCACAGGCAGGGAAGAGAAACCCTAACCACAGGTCTAGAGCTGGAAGGCTGGGGGCAGCCCAGGTGTCCCCCCCCAGCTCAGCCCCCGCTGCCAGGGGTCCCAGCACACTGTGTAGCAGTGGGTGCGGGGTTTGAGCTCGGAGGGACCCACAGCAGTCGCAACTGAGCATCATCACCTGCCTGTGCAGCAGCAGAAAGCTGCTGTCTGTCCCGCTCTACTTGCAGCAATGCTCAGCTCTGGCAAATTTATTGTTACGATAGGCGCTGGGAAATTAAAAGGTGTCAGCTCGACAGATAAGCATGTAGGATAAGGTCTGGTTGCCGTCTGGAGCATGTGGCAACGTTCCTGATGACTTGAGTGGGAGAAGCACCAAGACCCCAATCTCCTGAGATGATGAAGAGCCAAGAGTTGCTAAATACAGACAAAGTAAGCCGTACTTTTGGTTAGCTGTGAGTTGTTTCAGGCAAGCAGAGATTTTTAAAGGATCTTCGTACCTCACAGAGGATTGTTGCGCTTTCATGTGATGCCAGCAGGGTCAGTGGATGCTCTGATGGGGTCCTGGGGTGAAGGTGGGTTATGGGCATCATCCGTGTATTTTCCAAAATGTTCTGAACTATTTTCTCCTGTGGTCACTTCCAGCAGATGTTTTTAAATGTGGCAACCATTCGTTCTTTTTCCAGCCCTTGTTTTTCTCTCCTTTTCACCTGTTCGAACGTTGCTGCCACAGGGGAGCAGACCAGGAGGACTGGGCCACTGGGCTGGAATTTTTTTCCTTTTATTTTTCTGATTTTTTTTTTTTTTTAAAAACAACTGCATTTTTAAAATGACTTGCTTGTAAGTATGGACCTTAGTTTTCAAAACAAAGGGCACCCCTGACTTTGTGAACAGCTGTTACAAAAGAGAACCCAGACTGGAGACCTTTCACATCCGTAACTCTGACCATGTCCCTGCAAAAGCAGTGGTCAGCGCAGAGGACTTTGTTCTCAGGGTATGTACAGGAGAGGCTCGTGACCGCCGCAGGGCTATAAACAGCTGTGGTTTGAACCACTTGTTTTAGCCTGATGTCCCCAAGCAAGCTGGGCTCTAGCTCGAGCAGTCCCTCGACTTGAAATAGGTGAAAATGGTGAACTCCTGGGGAGGGAAGAACCCCCTCGGGAGAAGCCCCCAGGGACCCCATTAGCAGGGAAGGGGATCTACGGGAGAGGAGCTGGCAGCGCTGGCGGTAGTCAGGGTGGCAAGGGCCCACATGGGGCGGCCACGTGGTGCTGGGTATCTTGGCATAACTGGGTGCCGGGAACGTTCCCTGTCACCGGTTGTGGAGGAGGTCTCCACTCCTGGTCCCCGCATGAGGTCAAGCTCTTCCACCAGCCCAGTCATCCCCAGCATCACTCTTCCTTAAGAAAACATGCAATTTCTTAAATGGTGTAAGTACTTTAACTTGGAGAATCTGCATGTTGTCTTTGTGAAACAGTCACTGTCAGCGCCCGAACCCCTTCACCCTGTGCCTGCTCCCCTGCAAGCGCCAGCCTTGCCTGCACGTGCTGGGAGGCTGCGGATGCGCCTGGCGTCTACCGACAAAAATAACAACACGTGTGCAGGTATGTTTTCAGTGGCACTTTGTGCATCTGCTTTAAATTATAGCAAGGGGTCAGCTATGTTTAAATGGACTCAGAGGTGAGACCGAAGAAATGAGGCTTAAAATTCAAAGCAGTCCAACCTGCCCCAGTGTGGCATAACTGTCTGAGTAACTCGCTGGCGTCGAGCCATCACCCTGACTCCAGGGAGAGATGCTTTAAAAGCCCCTTACATGAGCAGTTCAAATGATGTGCACATGGGGGAAAAGAAAATAGTGTTTAATTGTAGTGCTGCACATGTATATATGTTTTTAGGATAAACAAAACAGATTGGGCAAATATTTACTTCTGCCCCTACTGCTACAAAGCAAACTTTCCCACAGCTTTTGACAGAGATAATCTGTTTTTTAGCCACAATCGTGAATTTGTAATGACAAGTTTTCATTTTGAATGTTTCAGGATTTCCTGATTGGTTCTCATGCAATTATTTTGATTAACAATGAGGTTTTCAGACCAACTTGAAAGGGTCTTGGGGGCTTAGGAAGAACCTGGCTCTCTGTTACTCCTCTCTCACTGGGATTATTTTCTACAGCTTTCTAGCACTTCAATCAAATTCTTTGGAAATCAAAGAAAACTGCCTTTTAGAAATATTTCATATTTCCACTCCTTCTGAGAAGGGTTTCTTCAAGTTTAGAAAAAAGCTTGTTCCCATATTAAAAAAAAAAAAAAAAAGAAAGAAAAACATAGGGCTGTAATAAGAATGAAAAAACAACATATATTTTTTTTTAATGAAAAGGTGTATTTTTAACAAAAAGATGAATGCTTTAGATGGTCATTTCTGTGAGAAGACAACATCTGAAAACAGAGACTGAGATGTATTCAGGGTTGTTTTGATTAACAAGGAAATGAGATCTCAAACTAGGAACCTCTGGATGTTTCTCTTTCATTTATAAACATAGGAGGTGGCTTAAGAAATTAGGAGAAAAATCCATTAGTGTTGTTTGCTCAGATTTCATTGTTCTATTCTTATCATTTATATTTTTTACCCTTTTTTTTAAGATGATGTGGAAATGTCAGACTAGCATTAGAGTGTGTGTGCCAGCAGATCCCCACCGCACTGCCTGTCACCGTACCCCAGCTGACAGCATCTTTCTGCTGATGGGAACAGTGCACTGGGGCTCCTGTTACCCCAGAAAATGCCAGCAAGGGCATGTAACCATAAGCAAAAGCAACGTATAATGTGCTTGTACCTAGTGTAGAACCAGGGGCAGTGTCCAAATCAGCTGGGACTGCACGTCCTCGAGCTGTCCCCGGAATGCCTGCAGCCCACTGGGCTCCTCCTCGCGGGGAGGTTAAAAAATAGCAGACCTCGCTTCTGCTCGCTAGAGATGCAGGTGGAGGTAACCCAGTCTCTATATTTTCAGTTGAGAAGTCACCAGCATTTAATGCAACTGCTTAATTAACATCAGCAAAGGCTAAGGCCAGGGTGGCCCAGGCGCTGGAGCCGCCTTGTGCCGATGCCCAGCGGAGGGCAGGGTCCCGCAAGGTGGCCGGCGCGGCTCCACGCCGCCCAGCCCAGCACCCTCCCTGGCCACTGGCACCTCCATCCCTCACCTCACCTAGGGGAGGAGGGAAGGTTGGTGCCAGCCAGGTGAGCCTCGATGTTTGTGATGTCACGCTGTGAGATGGCTGCTGGGACAGGTCCCGCATTCACTATTCATGTCCTCGACTAATTTGTCGCCTTATAATAATTTTAATATAACAGCAGATTTAAGTATCACAGTGGCAGAACCCAGTAAGGACTGAGAAGGGTGCGTTTGATACAAGCTGAGAAGCCTGAAAATAAAAAAAAAAAAATATCAGATTTTTGCTTTCTGTGAAAGTGAATCTTTCTGAGTTCAAGCAATTACACAACGAAACTATCCAAGTTTAGCAAACATATTAGCCAAGGTAAGTATGTTTAGCAGCCTATTTTCTTGCATGCTGCAGAAAGTGGAAACATAAGCCACGCGTCTGATGTGATCTCCGTACAGATGGGTTTGAAATGCTGGCTCTGTTCTGAAACATCATTACTTTTACAGTGGACTTTTAAAAAGTATATTATTGCTGCTAATATTATGTGTATGTATTTTAAGAGTAATTTCCCTCGACTCCAATAAAACGTTCTAACAGAGTTTTGTTCTCTAAACAATTTTAACCCGCATTTCGCCTTTTGGGGAGTACTTCTGGCCCCCAGGCAACACAGAAGAAAAATTGCTGGCTAAATAACACCACATGCAGGAGAGACTGCTGGCCGCTAGAGAGCTCCCAGATGAGAAGGCCTTTCAGGCTGAAATACAAATATGTTTTGTAATGAAAGCAGAAACCCTCTTTTACTTTAGGACACAGGGACCAGCCATGAAACACAGAAAGGTTTCTTGCTTGTGCTGCAGCAAGAGGCATCATTATCCATAATTACATTTTTCATACTTGAAATCAAAAGCCCAAAAGCTGCCATCCCTCCAGAGCAAGGTTTGAAAAATTATCTTAAATGGTAGCCTTTAAGTCAAGTCACATAGTAGGGCTGACCTCAAGGATGAATGAAAAGCTGCTGCAGCCCTTCGATAAGGATGTCTGCACAGGGATTGTGTGTCAGCCATCGCCTCGTGCGCCGTCGACGGTGAAGCCCCAGGGATGCCGCGTGTCACCTGGAATTACAGCGCTACAGTCGGAGCCTCCTGCTCTGGAGAAAAAGGGCAGGGGGGTGCCTCTCCCTTCCCTCTCTCTCGCTCGATCTCCTCTTTCATTGAGGCTCCTATTATTGAGGGACAGAAGTTACCGTTTGTGTAACTCGGGGTGCCTGGGTGCTCGAGGGTGCTGGCCATGGCACACACCGGTGGTTCTTTGGGAATCACCTGGGCAGGAAGAGACAGTGACCTGGCGGGGCTGCCTGAGGCTCATGTTATTTATGTGGGGCTAAAATGCACTGGATTCATTCAAGGGTCTAGGCAAAGCCCATGCCGCGCGGAGCTTGCAAGTGAAGCCCAGATGCAGGGTGCGGGGTGGGACATGCCAGCATTGAAGCCATGAGTTGCAGGAGCCGCCTGTTCTTCGTTTGCTCTGAGCACTTTGTTGCCAGTGATGAGGACCCGTACGGACTCCTGCAGATGCGTGGGCTGATGCACTGGCAAGGATGCGGAGGTTAAGCAGGGGTGGGCCGCGGCTGGGCTCAGCACAGCAAGTGCTCGTGTGCCCGGGCCAGCGTGCACTGTGGCCGTGGGACACTGCAACACCGCAGGGTGCGTCGGGTCTATGAGAAAACCTCTACCACAGCTTGGCCCTACTGCCTTCCTGCCAGCCCCGTGAAATGCTCCTGCTCCTGCTATGCGTGGCCTTCCCTGTGATGACCTGCAGCCTGCCCACCCGGTACATCCTCCTGTGGAGGAGGCTGGTAAATGTTCGTGCCTGTCCCTTTCCTCCGACTGCCACCACAGCCGGGTGAGAGGGCAGCCCACGTGCGACAGCAACTCCGAGAGGGTTTCATACCGAGGCATGATTTCATGCCTAACAAGTGGTGTTTGAAGAAGCCTTTGCCAGGGCCAGACTTAGCATAGTTTTCAGGGGCAGGGTAGGAGCCTAAAAATTCCCTCTGCCAACGCTGAAGAGTCTGCACAGGGCACATGTGGTGGCTAAAGGTGAGAGCGAGCCCGCAGCAGGGGATGGGGGACAGAAAGCAGCACCTCAAGATGCAGAAAGTGTTTCCATCGCCCCACGGTTGTACAGCAGAGAAGTGCAAAAGGAGCATGGAGGCTAGGGCTGACATCATGACATAACCGTTTTCTGCATCTTGCTGGAAATAGCAGTAGTTCGAGTTCCTGGTGGCTGGCCCTACCCTGTCCTATGCATTACAGTACTACCACATGCAGGGGCTGGTGCTGGTGCACAGGGAGCTGGAAACCCAGTGGGCTGCGAGGGCCACGCAGAGGCATCTTCTTCCCCCTGCTCTTGCGTGAGCAAATGCCCTTTTGTGTTGAGCTGGACCACCAAACCCCATCTCCAGGAACCCCTCTCTGATCAAAGCAAGGAGAGAGGTGGGTGCCCAGGAATGGGCACAGCTAGGCTAGGTCTGGCTGGGGGCTCCTGGGAGCAGGGCTGGGACTGGGGGGTTTTAGGGCCACCTCCTAGCGTGCCCTTGCAGATCCAGGTTTCTCCTCTGCCAGAAGCAATTTCCAACCCCTGCAATTTCCCAGGGGCTTGGTGAGAAAGGGGAAAAAGTGCTGTCAAAGGTTTTCCCCTTCCCTTCCCAAGCGTAAGCCCCCAGGGTCCCTGGCGGGGATTTGGCAGCCACAGGAATGCGTGGGAATATGGGAGGCTTCGGGACAGGGCTTCGGGGGTGTAAGTTGCTAAGAGGAAGATCTCACCGTGGGCTTCTCTGCAGCAAACTCGCCCCCATGTCTCGGAGCAAAACTGCCCACGTCGACCCCACGCGTTCTGGTTTCGGTCAGGTGCATGTCCTCGTTTTCGGCAGCCTGGCCCAAGGGTGTGCTCAGCGTCCCTGGTGAGGGACGAGCACGGCGGCACAGCTGGCCCTGCTGATACTTCACCTTCCAGGGTGTGAAGGAGTTAAACTTTTCAGATGGAAAACGCACTGAAGATCAAACTAGCAGCCTGGTGACCTCCCGCTGCTGGGACAGCAGCAACTCCCCAGCCCGAGCCCGGCAGTTTCATCCATCGGCTGGTTGGGGCTGGCGGGGAGCAGCAGCCGGTAGGTGCAAGGGGTGGCATGGTTGGGCATCCTGCGGGATCTGCCCTCGACCCCGGCGGGACCCTCCAGGGCCAGGGGTGGAGGGCAAGGGCAGGGTGTGATGGTCCGTGGGATGGAGGGAGAGCCGGGAGGGTTGCTCCTGATCCGCTTTCAGAAAAGGGATTGCTCAAAGCGAGCTTGTCCTAACAGCGCCTGGGGAAGTGCTATTTCTTGCCTTTTGGGACACCCAGTCAGCGGATCCTGAGGCTTTGGGAACAACACGGTTTTGTAACAGAACTCCTTGCATGCAGCAAGGGAGGATGTTGTGGGTTTATTTCTCCCTGATGAGGAAGGAATGATGGCCATATTCCTTAATCCTGTCCTCTGATGATGGGCAGCTATTTACCAATAAATGCAAAAAGCGCGGGTTGTGGGTTTAGTTACTAAACAATGAAAGATCTTCTCGGTATAAATGGAAATCGGCTTTTTTTCTTTGAGCTGAAAACACTGTGCTCTGATTCTAAGTAATATCAAGCATAGCCTGTTGTGCTAAGTCTCTGTTGTCTTCCAGGCTCTTTGGTTTATTGAATGAAAGCAAACACTCACTGGTTCAAAGACACTGTGTCAGTAATTTGGATGTTTATTTTGCAGTAATAAAGTGGTATAGTCTTACCTAAGGATTTGCATAAACATTTATAATATCATTTACATTGTAAAATGTAATAATTTTACATTATAGTAACAATTCCTCTTGTTCAGAAATCAAGGCTTAATAAAAAGTCACAGTCATTTCTGCCCAAGAAACAAGGATTACTCTTAGTTTAAAGGAAAACAAGTACAACCACATCCCAATAAAATTAAAACTGAAATAGTATATTGTTCCCCTGTCCCCAAAGAATACCCCCAACCTTATGGCATTACATCTTTTTCCTTAGAAAGAAACCAGAAAAAATATTTCCCTAAAATCTGAGACTTTTTTTTTTATTATTAAACTTATCTTGGGGTGGTGTCTGAAGGAGGTTGCCAGGCAGATGGCTGCTAAGCAGTAGTTTCTGACCAGGTGAATGGAATTGCAATCCCCATGTTTCAGAGTCAGAAAAGCTCAAATTGCTCTTTACTGGCCTCCCAGTTGCTGCAACCCAATTCCCAAAAGGTACATTCAGCCAGAGATGAGGCTCTTGATTACAGAAATGCAGATCTCCTGGTAACTGCGCTTGATTTATTCTTCCATATCACGGAGACCAAGTCTGTGTTATTCTTTGGAAGAATGAACTCCTCCAAATGCTAACGTGCGGGGAGAAAGAAAAAAGCAATTTTTACTATCTTCTTAACGACAAGGAGTGTGCTTCGCAGCGAGTGCAGCCTGTGACTCCTCCTGCTGCGGCCCCGGCACCTTTCCCAGGGGCTGCTGGCACAGCCGGGGACCCCTCTGCCGACCAGCCAAAAACCAAGCAGGGGAAGCAATAATCCAAGCAGGGTTGCTTGGGATACACTAAGAGGGGGCGTCTGAAAAGTCATTAGTAGAAATGCAGTGGGGAGCCCTGCTCCTGAAGGCACCACAGAGACAGCCTGCAGCTGCTCAGCGAGGCCAACAGGGGATCTGGGGGCATCTCCTGGGGCCAGGCAGCATCTGATGTAGGTGACATGGGATGGGTCCCTGGTGTTTCATCTCTTGGGACAGCTGGGAAGGGATTCTGGCTGCTACAGTTTTTGCCATGCAAAAAGCCAGCTCGTTGGCTCAACACCTTCCCGCAGTGGTGGGGTTTGCCCCGCGGACATCCCCGTCTGCCCCTCGTTGCCCATAACTGAAGTCGCAGGGGAAAATGCCCATAGGCAGATGGCAATGCATCCAAGGGGAGCAGAACCTGCCCAGGCTGGTGGGGTTTATTCAGTAGGGACTTGATGCTACTCCCATTGAAGTGGATAATAAAACTCCCATTGAAGTTTTTCATTTACTTATGACTTTCTATGGACTCTCGATTACCACTGCAACCGTGCCCGGAGTGTGCGAGTGCGCGGGGGTGCACAGTGCTGCAGCGCAGAGGAGTCTGCTGTATCCTGTTTTTGTAAAGGGCTTTTCCTCTTAGTAGTTGTAGTGAAAACAAACATGTGGGAGAACAATGGGATTTTTTTTTCTGTTTTCCTCTACATTTTTAAATACAATCAAAAAGCCTATTAAAATTAAATAAAGCGTGTTAACAGAAAAGGGATACCTATATGTTAATGAAGAAAATAAGCGTAACTATGTGAACATGCAATCACAAGCACAAAGGTCATATGCCTTCCTGATCTCAGCGTGTATTTTTGTAGTTGAAAGCCTATTCATTAAACACCTTGTGAAAACAGGGCACTGGTAAAGCAGAACAATGCCTGTGCCATAAAGCTGTTATGTGTAATAAAGGCGGGTCAGCTTCACACCCCAGAGAAACACCCTCGCGCGCTGCTGCAGGATTTTGCAGTCTTCTGAGTCGTCATCTCAGCAGGGAGCAAAGGGGAGTCCTCAGAAAGGATTTCCTTTCTTCAGGTAAACCTGGAGGTATTTTATTTGTTGTGTCTAAAATATTTTGCAATGAGCAAATAAGAACAATTCTAGTTGTTGTGAAAATGGAAGTAATAGTAAGATATTAATTCTTTCTAGGGGTAAAACTTGGGATCCCTGTTCATAGGATAAATTACCCCCAAGGAAACAGGGACTGTGAAATCAGCGATGAGGTACAATATAACAGGTGGGACAACCACCTTAAATTGTTCCTGTTTAAATTACCTGTGTTTTAGAGAAACATCTGACGTTGACTTTTCTGTATCAGAGGTGGAGGATCTACCGTAATAGGTGGATAAGGGTACAGTTAGTTGTTCACAAGGTCAAGCTGCTCCTGTTTGAGAATGTATTTCCCTAGTGCATGGCTGCTTAGCTGCAGCTTTCTGCCAGTGAGTCCTTTTCCCTCTGGGGAGGGAGGACCCCTCGGCTCTGACATTGCTCTTCCCCATGCAGGTGCTGCAGCCTGTGACCACGTCTGGCCTTGACCTTCTCAGCAGCAGATCGGGGTCCTGAAGCCTTTCACTACAAGGTGGGTTTCCTGTAACATAGCCATATTCCTCACCACTCTTCTATTCTCGTTGTCTTTTCTGAGTGGCAAATACCACATCTGGATGCAGCTTTCCAGTATGTTTATATGGAATGAGATTATTCATGCCGCTAGCAAAGTCCAATATTCTTCTGACAGAGAAACTTGCACTAGACCCAGAAAAATAGGAGATAAATATTAGTTTTAAAAAAAGACCACATCCACAACTCTCCAGTCTGTAAGACTTAGGTTTGCTTTGTGATTGGGTGTCACCAGTTTATTAAATAGCAGCTGCTTGTCACTGCTGCCTCGAGTGTGGCTGTGTGTGGACACCAAGGCGGGGACACCTTCCTGGCCCCATCCATCACTGCGCAGGTGAGAAAGGCTGAGGACATATTAGTGGGACCGGATTTCATCCCAGTGTGTTTCATTTCTGCTGAGATCAAAGTGCTTTGTGAAATCGGTAAGAATTTGAAAGGATTATTTTAAGGGTGGGGGAAAGGAACAAGGTGTAATAATGTCAAAATACTGGATCCAACATTATTTGGGGTGTAACATTTCAGATTTATTTTGAAAGAATGTATCCTTTCAAGAATTGGTTTGCTTTTATTCTGTTCTAACACATAATACAAAGTTGAGAAGAACAGTTTTGAAGTGCCTGAAACTGAGGGGAGCAGCTTTTTACCATCCTCCTCCTGAGAACCGTATGCATCGGGGGTTTGGCTCCGACTCACAGAGATGCTAAATTTAAAAATCCTTGCAAAATAGGGCTTAACCTTTCTCATAGCTCTCTTCATAAAAAGCTGAACGTTGAAGTGATAATGTTCAGAACAAAGAACACTTATTATAAACATTTCGTTTGTACTAAAATAATGACACTTGGTCTCACAGTCACGTTATTGGTGACAGCTCATACAGCCTGCACCCTCCCCCTGTAATGCACCAGAACGAAGTAAATATACATTGTTGGGAAAAATTCCTTGTCTTTTGTCAAAGGGCCCAACTGCTGTCAGCAAACATATTGTGGGAATATGAATCTGGAAACAAACAGATCATTAGAGGGTGAGTTAAGGTTTTGTGATTTAATTCTAAACATGTTGAGTGAGGGAACCAGAGATGTGCAATGCCAGGAAAACTGCTCACCAGAAGGTTTTTTTTTTTTCTCCAATGAAAGTTGGTATTTTTATTGAATACAAAGTGCTTTGGGTGACAAAGATGGTTACATATGGAAAATATGAAGTTCCGTTTGTTCTGGAGAGTTACGAAGATCACTTGATCAGAAGTAACATTGTGCCGATGCAAGTTTTACATTCTTTCCTTTGTGGAAATTATTCTTCCATTTACAGAACTTTATTAACAAGGTACAATAATTTTCCAATATTAAAAAGAGAATGCATACTGAGGACCTCTGCTTGCACAGAAAGTAGTGACTTGGGCTTGTGCAGTCACACCTCTGGTTGGATTACATCTGTGCTTTGCCCTATTGCAACTATAACGGGGTTGAGAAAATAAAGGTACTTCCCTGTTCAGGGCATCCTTGGTGGGAAGAGCCTGCACTGGGGTCGCAGTGCTGCTCAGCCCGCTCTGACTGCCGGAGCCACTTGGGCTGAGGACCGTCGGGAAGCCAGGGAGCCAGAGGAGCTCTTTGGATGTCTCTTGAGAGGACTTGGAAATCATTCGTGGAGTCTTGAGAGGGTCCCACATTTCCCAGTGTTCTAGAGAAATGCAGTCTGACATGGCAGGGCGGTGGCAGTGCCCCAGGGAGAGGGAGGGAGCCAGGCCCCGTCCCTCGGTGTGAGATGCTGCATCCCCTGGGATGGACCGAGCGCCTGTGACCAGGCTTGTGCCTATTCTGGGCTTTCATTCTTCTGCCGCATCTCAAAGATTCTCCCCTCCCGTGTCTAGACACATCACTGTAGAACGGATATCCCGGTCTGCCCCAGCCCCTGCTCTGCAGGGACAGTCACAAGGCAGCCTGTGTCCTTGTGTATTTTGGCAGATGCTGGAGCTTTGCTCTCTCAGGGAAAAGCTGCTTTGGTCTCTCCACTTCCTATAGCCAGACAGCTACTGTCTTGGCCTTCTAGCTTTTCTAATGGCAGCCTGAGCTGCTCCGCCGTACTGAAGAGAAGGCTAGGGCAAGGGACCAGCAGGACATCTCTGCTTCAGAGTGCATCACCAAGCTCACGGTGACCTGGAAGTCTTCAAAGGCTGCTCCTCTGTCCGGCACCTATCCCCCACCTATATTCAGGCAACAGCAGCTCTGGATGTCTCTGCTGGTAATGGTTTCCTGCATGGTGGCACGCTAATGAAAACTGAAAATCCCCTGAGATGGTCAACCTTGTCCACCTGCTGTTTCCCCTTCAGCAATGCCCAGGCACATCCTGGGTTTCCCTAAAATCCAAGAATCTGCTTCCTGCGATGCTCTGAGAATGAGTATCCTGCCTGCACCATTAACCTGAACACAAAGAGGATCTGAGAAAAGGGGGGAGAGAAACATTCGTTTCCCAAAGTCTTTGACAAGATAGCAAAACACTTCTTTTCCTCAGGAGCGGAAGGATGCTTTTATTGAAGCAAATGCCCCTGCAAAGCTGGCCGCAGCCCCTCGAGCTGCTTGTGGCTGGGGAGACCCTCCCTGCAGGGATGATGGAGCTCGAACTTGGAGGTGGCTTCAGCTGCCCCCACTGTTCATGGTACCTTCTCTGCCACATGCCGGAGTCTTTCCCCATGCCAAGACCCCGTCTTGTCTCGCCCGGCTGCGCTGTCTGCGGTGTGGTCAGGCTTCCAGTTATTTCAATACTGAGTTTTATATGCTGTTAATTTTATAGCGAGGCAGAGGTTGATCAATACTTTCTGCTATTTCCTGCCTTCTCTCACAATGCTGGTTCAAACTGTTACTAACAAACCAACCCCTCCCCCTAAAAGCCCCAGCCAGCTCTGTGAATCCAGCCCAGCTCTCAGGGTAGCGATTATGGGGAACGCACAGGATGCACCGATGCTCATCTCAGGGTGAAGGAGCAGCTTTTTGCCGCCCTTCTTTTCCACCTAGGATAGAGCACCAATGCAGGAGAAGGCTGCGAGAGCACAGGAGCACTGTCTGGAAATGATGGGCTGTAGTGAGAAGATACCAGATGATAGTTTCAGAAAATCTGCCCGTCGGGATCTGAGGCTGCGTTCAGAAGTGGTAATGGCCGGGATAATATGTTGTTTATTGCAAACAGGCATCTGCAGTGGCCTGGAAGGTCTGGATGTCCGACTGCCCTGCTACACGCATCAAAACCCCTGTTAAGAGTTTCGGCCCCAAATTCAGCCTCCAAAGCCAAACGGTGATGGTATCACATTCGCTTTTCATTTCTGCATGGGCACCGTGCCCATGCAGTTTTAACACAGCTGATTCTGATTTTCATATAGTTCATTGTTTACTTATGACTTACTATAAAGTTGAGCTTGTCTTATTTATGAGCAGCCATGAAGATATGGGATTTCATCCACTGGGTGATGACTCATTCACTGGGTTGGACTCTTTAGCTCCTAATACGTGACATATTTTGGACTATTGGATGAACAGCATTTCTGCATGAGCCCAAATTAAATGCGATGAATGGAAATGATTAGTTATTTGTTTTTAAAATCATGTTTGTAGCTGGGTTTGTGCTGGTTCAGCTCCCGGCTCGTTCCACTGATGTGCACAAGGGCAGGATGAGTGGCCGTACGGGTACAGTGGAGAGGTGATGAACAGCGTTTCAGGGTCAGACATCTAAACACGTCAGGGGCAACTTTGCTTTGTTTCTATTGCACAAGGAAAAGCTTTGCAGTGCGGGAGCATTCGATACTTTCTATGAACTTTAATGACTGCAACATTTCTTGTGCTGCTGCAAACAATTTGAGAAACTAATTTGTAAAATCACTCATAAAAATCTCATGTTCTTTCTGTAATAATGAAGTTCCTCGGCTGGAAAAAGAAATACAAATCTTCAGAAGGAGCAGCTCAGCAGGAGAGTACTTTAGCCACTCTTGTCTCGGGCATGCTTTCACCTCCCGTGGGTGCGTCATGCCTAGTGAGTTCAGCGGGAAGGATTCATGCACAGCCAGAAATATCGCCCCCGGCAACGCTCAACTATGTAAGGAAAATGAAAAGTTTTTTAAAAACCTTTTCCCCCTCCTCCTGCCCACAGCTCTCGCGGATGGGACAGGTACCAGGGGAAACGTCGGAGTAACTGTTTCGCAGCGAGTGGTTGTTACGGCTTACAAGTTTTCGCAGCCAGGAGCCCCGCCAGCAGAAATTTATGCCTCCATTTCAGCGGTAACGATGCTTCCCAGAGCTTGCGGATGGCGGATGGCTGGGAGGCAGTGGCAGGGCGTGTGGGGGACTTGCCATGACCTAACCGCATTCCTGCGGCATTAGGAGATATTCCCAGGCCGCGGCAGGGGCAGCACATCCCCTTCCCTGCCTCCCGCCCGGCTGCGGGGCTTCTCGGGGCTGGGGGAGAGCCAGCGAGCCCTTTGCCGGCGCCACGTTTAGGTGACCTCCCTGCTGCGGCTTTGCGGGCATTTTGATCAAATTAAACTAATAACTCGTTTTGCTGGGGATTGTCCAGTGCTGGGAGGGTAAGAGCAGGCCGCTGCCCCACGCTGAGCAGGTTTGCAGGGAGCAGCCGCGAGGGCAGGTTTGGTGCCAGCCACGGCCGGTCCAGCCAGGGCCCTGCGGGGCACGTCCCGCTGCCCCGGCGGTACGTACAGAGTGCCGGGCCCCAGCCAGTCCCCTGCTCAGGCTCGGTCCTGCGTGGGGAACCCGCTGGCGGTGGCCATTGCCTCGCCATGTCCCCCCCGGCTGTGCGTTCACAGCAGAACTGGGGAGTGCGGCTTCATTCCTAACCCTCGGGTCATTTACAGGCTTTTACCCAGCCCCGGGGTTGAAGTGCCCTTTGCAGAGTCCTCTGGGGCCTTGATTGCCCTTACCGTATCCCTTCGTCCCCCAAGGCCGGCAGCTAAATGGACTTTGTGCTAATTAGTGTTTCTAAGAGCCGTCAGAGGGGTTGGGATTTGCCAGGAAGGGAAACTGAACTGTACCAGCTGCTGCTCTCCTGCCTTGAGCCTTCTAGGCTGGAGTACAAACGACAAAGCCATTTTCCAGTTGCACTTGACCAGTTTGCAACCACTTCATCACGCCCCCACTTTGCTACTGGAAACTTGCTGCTGTCAAGGAACCAGGGAGAGGATTTTTGCTTTGCAGAAGGAAAATTTGCTGCTGCTGTGAGGATTACAGAAAACACAGTGGGCCAGTGCCTCCCCGGGTTTGTGTGTGGCTGGGCACACTGCCGCCGAGGCTGGTGAAGGACCAGGAGGAAGGCTCCTGTGGGGCCGAACCAGCCTGTCACAGGGCAGGGCATGGCTGGTCCATCTGTACAGAGCTCCCAGGCCCGGGGCTGCAGCTGCACCGTGGTACCCATGCCAGCCAGGCACTGGCAGCACTGGTGTGTTAACAGCCAGGTTTGTGCTTTTCTCACAGGAGCGAAGGCTCTCACTGCGGAGTCATCCCAGCTGCTGGTCCCAGAGAGACGGAGATAACACAGGTGTGCTGGCGCGCGTCCGCTCAGCCTGATGCTTTAAGACACAGTCATAGCAGGAGCTTGCCAGCCAGTGATCGCTGATGCCAAAAGGACCAAAGTCTGTGCAGAGTGGAGGAAAAGTTTTACATACAAAGTTCAACAAAAAGGAGATATTTCCAAAAGACCATTGCCATGCAGAAAGCAGGAGAAGGGG